>PVLC010009656.1:0-53524 GCA_004027655.1 Graphiurus murinus | reverse complement strand
AGATGGAGGCAGAGATGGGGGTGATGCACACCAGGAACCCAAGGAGGCTGTCACCACCAGATCTAGGAGAAACGTCGGGGCTGAACCTTCCCCAGAGCCCCCGGAGGACCCAACCTCGCTGAAACCTCTAGACTTCTGACCTCCAGACCCGGGAGGGGTACATTTATTGTTTCTAGCTATTCAGTTTGTAGCCGCAACTTGCTATGGCGGCCCTAACACACTAGTGCAGAATCTAAGACCAGTATCCCTTTGTGTGTTATTATCTAGGCATAGATTAGTGCGATACAAAGATGGAAAAGGAGCCAGGCGTGGTGGCGCATGCTTGCAATCCCAGGACTTGGGAGCTGAGACCAGAGGATCCGGTTCACTGCCAGCCTTAGCTACTTAGTGAGGCCCTCCGCAACTTACTGAGATCCTGTGTCAAAATAAATACAAAATAGGACTCAGGGGCATAGCTCGGAGGTAGAATGCCCCTGGGTTCAATCTCCAGTACTGCAAAAAAAAAAAAAAAAAAGATGGAGGAGTGGGAGACGCCCAGTAGCCCGTGCCCACTGGAGGTCTATGCCAGAAGCAGAGAGAAAGAGAGAAGGCGGCCGGCGGCATACACTGTGCCGAGGCTGCATCCCCAGTGACCCCCCTCTTCCTGCCATGCCTGGCCTCTGCACCTTCCTGCATTGGGGGCCATGCTTTCAACCCCCAGGCTTTTTTGGGGAGACATTCCAGACCCAAATCATAACAACAGACAGGCACCCAGGAAGTGATTATTTTGTTGTTTGTGGGTGAACTCTGGTGTGCCCAGCACATAGTTTGGTTTTTGTTATCATTTCCCAAATAAACTCTTACTGGTTGAGAGAATGAGGCTGGTAGATCTTCACTTTTCTCAATGTTGCACTTTAAAAAAAAGTATTAAGTCTATAAAAGAAGTCAGAACAGGCAGCTGAGTAATAAAATGCTCCTTCTGTTGAATCCCAACCGAAACAGCAGATTTGAAAACAAGTGGGCCAAGGTTGCATATTTGATGTTTAATTGATGATAAAGTTTTTATAGAGGGCTGACAGGGCGAGCACTTGAAAATGCAACTAATTTTTCTAAAGGATTTGTGGAAATAGAAACAGATGTCTAATGATTTTATTCTTCTGATACTTCGTTGGCCATAGTTTCTGTAATTTTGATAAACGTTCTCGTTTGGTTATCTTTTTAGCAGAGTGGGAGTCGAAAATGCTCTAATAATTTTCGCCAATTTCATATTGAAAAATAATATGCCCTCTGAACATTTACATCCAAGATTTGTTTTTCCTCAGATGCGTAAATAACAGTCTTTTGCATCTCATGCATAAATCTCACCCTGCTTAATACGAATATTTGAAAAGTTCCTTGTTTCTCTTCTCTAGTTTCTTTGCTTGTGGTTGTTTCACTGACTGTTTCTGGGGAGATGGGGAGGGGGAGGGCATTGATGATTGGAAAACTATCTCCTATTACTGCTTTCCTGCCATCAGTGGTAAGAAATTGAGAGGGGAATAACTAATTCAGTCTTTTACCACGGTAAAAAAAAATGTATATATTTCAGACTTGAATATTTTCCCAGATGGATGCACTGAACATGTCGTTCGTGAGTGACATGTTGATACTGCTTGTGTAGGGATTTACCCAGAATGCCATTGCCCCTCGTGTTCCGGGCACAGCAGTATCTACGTGACTTACAACAACTTTGCTTCCTTGGTGCCCCAGAGACAGGCGCTCAGGCAGGGAGCCCTGGTGGGCTGAGCCACCTCGCAGGGAGGTGGTCTGAACTCTCCCTCATCTGCGCTTCAGGTCACTGAGACACTGAGTTACAAGACGCTGTCCTGGTTGCTGCATTGATCACGGTGTCTGGCTAAACTCGGAGGCTTGTTTTATGCTGTGAATTTCCTGCACCACTGCTTCCTCGCCTGCTGATCATTTGCTGGGTCTCAGCCTGGTAAAAAGACATCCCGGGAGAGCTTCACCTCCATTATAAAATGTGACTAAAGCATTTCCTTGAGTCATCGGCCCTGGGTGCAACTAACTCTTTTCAGCAAATGCGTGGTAATGCTTTGAATAAAAGATGCTGCATGAAAATGAATTGCAATGTTCTCTGCTTATGGCGCTATTTATGTGCTCTCTGCTTTTAACCAGGAGGGATTGGACTTATTTACCTGTTAGTGTCTTCTTCCTATAAAATGTGAAAAATCTGGTTTCCTAAAATTATTTATTTATCTGGTCTATGATATATACATATATATATATGAAATATATATATATATATATATATATATATATATATATATATATTTTTTTTTTTTTTTTTTTTTTTTTTTTTTTTTTTTTTTTTTTTTTTTTTTTTTTTTTTTTTTTTTTTTTTTTTTTTTTTTTTTTTTTGCAGTACTGGGAATTGAACTCAGGGGCATTCTAACTCCGAGCTATACCCCCAGCCCTATTTTGTATTCTTTATTTTGAAACCGAGTCTCACTAAGTTGCGGAGTGCCTCACTAGGTAGCTGAGATTGGCTGCGAACCCGGATCCTCCGGTCTCAGCCTCCCGAATGCTGGGATTACAAGCGTGCGCCACCACGCCCGGCTTGAAATATATGTATGTATTTTTGCCCCAGTCTTTCTCTAAACAATTCCCTAGGCATCCTTGGAGCACCTGCTCTGTGTAGAATGTGCGAGGGAGGGAGAAGTCCACGGGGAATCCTGCGCTGCAGGAGAACACAGACTTTTGGGAAGGCATGCACACCAGGCAGGATCCCAAGGGACCAGACGGCTGGAGCTTCAGGGATCCAGGAAACGGAGAAGTGAGAGAATAATGCTAGATACCATGATTAAATAATAATCGCAGAATAATATCAAGAGCATTTATCGCTGAACAATAAGCAGGTGTCAGAAACTGTGCTTTGCGCCTGGTGGTGGCATACCCCCGCGGCCTGTAAGAAGTAGGCGTCGCAGTTGCTACTCCGCAGATAAAAAGGGGGTGTTCGAGGCGAGTCAGGAGACAATCCCCGAGATGATGAACTCATAACGAAGAAAGGGAGCTGCCAGGCGTGGTGGCGCACGCTTGTCATCCCAGGACTTGGGAGGCTGAGACAGGAGGATCGCAGTTTCGCGGCCAGCCTCAGCTATTTAGCGAGGCCCTCTGCAACTTAGTGAGACCCTGTTTCAAAATAAAGAATAAAAAATGGGGTTGGAGGTGTAGCTCAGAGGTGGAATGCCCCTGGGTTCAATCCCCGGTACTGAAAAAAAAAAACATTAAAAAATTTAAAAAAGAGAAAGGGTTCTTTTGCCTTACAGTTTGGGAGGTTGGGCCATGGTTCTTTGGCCTGTGGTTTTTGGGCGCGTGGGGAGGTGGCACATCATGGCGGAAGCACCCAGGAAGAGGCCATTCACCTCCAGCAGGAAGAGCCGAGAAAGACAGGAAGTGACGGATGTCCAAGACCGTGACCTCACTTCCGCCCGCCGGCCCCACCTCTTAAAGGGCCCTCCACCTCCCAACAGCACCACAGGCTGGGAACCAAACCTTGTGCTTCTGCGCCGTCCTTCGGGGACATGTAATTTCCCGACTACAGCGGAGGGGCTTCATGGAGGAGGCTGGGTGGGAGCGAGCGGCACACAGGAGGCGGGAGAGAGAAGGCGTTTGCGGGACGACGGCTTATGACATCAGCCAAGACTTGGCACAGAGGTATGCCTGCAGAAATAAAGAATAAAAAATAGGGCTGAAGCCGGACGTGGTGGCGCACGCTTGTAATCCCAGCATTTGGGAGGCTGAGACCGGAGGATCCGGGTTCGCGGCCAGCCTCAGCTACCTAGTGAGGCACTCCGCAACTTAATGAGACCCGGTTTCAAAATAAAGAATAAAAAATGGGGCTGCGGGTGTAGCTCGGAGGTAGAATGCCCCTGGGCTCAATCCCCAGTACCACAAGAAAAAAAAAAAAAGAATTTACTCTAGCCAGGAGGTCCAGTCTATGGCCCAGCTGTTTTTCTCAGAGAAGGGACCCTGGCAGCCCCTCCACCCCTTTCACACCCCTTGCACACACCCACACGCCTGCGCTGACATCACTCCTGAGTGTGCACGCCCCGCAGGAAGGTACACCTGCAGCCACGTGTGTAGCCTCCGTGCCGGCCCCTGACCAGCGGCTCCAAGCCGGGCCTGGAGATTGTCTGACCAGGAATCTAGAATTCAGACACAGTGATTCTCCAGTGTTGGGAATTTTAAACTGGGGTATTATGACCCTCAAGAGAAGGGCAGGGAAAGGAGGGATTACACCTTATAAAGTTGCTATTGTTGTCAGTGATAAATTGGATATCGGCAAGTTCGTATCATTTATCTTAACATGTACATACATGTGTGCCTGAGTGTGTATGTGGGGTATTTGTATGAGAGAGAGAGAGAGAGAGAGAGAGAGAGAGAGAGAGAGAATATGAATGAATAAGGAAGGAGATACAGCCTGCCCTAGGTTCTGAGAAATATTCCAGTCATTTTGAATCAACTCCTCTTCCATTTTTAGCAGATCTGAAACACTTCCTCTTACTTTGCACCCGAAATGCTTTTGACTGAAGTACAGTGTCTGATGATTAAGTTTGCTGTCAGAAGGAGAAAAAAAGCCAGACATGGTGGCTTGTATCTGTAATACCAATACTTTGCAGGCTGAGACCAGAGGATCAAAGGTTCAAGGCCAGCCTCAGCAGCTTAGCAAGATCCTCAGCAACTTATGGAGAACAGTTTCAAAAAAAAAAAGAAAGAAAAGAAAAGGGTTGAGTGTGTGGCTCAGAGGTAAAATGCCTCTAGGTTCAATCTCCAGTGTTGAGAGAGAGAGAGAGAGAGAGAGAGAGAGAGAGAGAGAGAGAAAGAGAGAACACAAGACATTGATGATTCATTATCATCAGCTCCGCTGTCAGGCAGATGTGAGCTGGTTGCCATTAGATGCTTGGAGAAGCCACAGTTATCCTCTGATTACAAATGCTAGGATATGCTAGGATAACTTGGTGCGCCACCGTTATCTTCCCATCCTGCTTTCTCCTTTTCCTTGGAGTTAAGGAGAAACGAGGCTCACTTTCCAATCCAAGAGCCTTTCCACCAGCCTCCAGCTTACCTCACGCAGCATCTAAGCGGCTGCATGGCTGCCCCGACCCCCAGCCTTGCTGTGGTGCCCCCAAAACAGCTTGCCTTTCTTCTTCCAACCTCCACCTGTCTAGTTCTTCAGTCTACTGTCTCAGAGTCATGCTCTGTGGCCATGTCACTAATCTAGTTGGTATCTTAGATAATAGAGTTATACATTTGACATTAAGAAGTGTCTTGGCGCTGGTCATGGTGGCGCACACTTGTAATCCCAGTACTTGGAAGGTTGAAACCAGAGGATCCAGGTTTGCGGCCAGTCTTGGCTACTTAGTGAGGCACTCTGTAACTTAGTGAGACCCTGTTTCCAAATAAAGAATAAAAAATAGGGCTGGGGGTGTAGCTCAGAGGTAGAATGACCCTGGGTTCAATCCCCAGTACTGGAAAAAAAAAAAAAAAAAAAAAAAAGAAGTGTCTTGGAAAGATTGAGGAACTGCAGGTAGCCACAGCCAAAGTCCCAGGGGAGTAGAGGAGATATTTTGATATTTTGATGGTGCAGGCAGGTGCCTCAAAGGTGACTGCCTACCTTTTCCTACCCCTAAAACTCAGAAGTTAGAATAAAGCCAATTTCAAGATGCCATTTTGCAATGTGATTCATTTCTTCTCCTTTTTTTTTTTTTTTTTTGGCGGTACTGGGGATTGAGCCCAGGGGCATTCTACCTCTGAGCTACATACCTAGTCCTATTTTTTATTCTTTATTTTGAAACAAGGTCTCACTAAGTTGCAGAGTACCTTACTAAGTAGCTGAGGCTGGCTGTGAAACCTGAATCCTGCCGTCTCAGCCTCCCAAGTACTGTGTCTTCTCCATCTTTAGAGCAAGACGGTCCTAGGAGAATCTCTCATGCCAGGACAGGAGTAGTGAAGGACATGGATATTTCTTCATTTAGAACATTTGGACAGCCGGGCGTGGTGGCGCACGCTTGTAATCCCAGCATTCGGGAGGCTGAGACCGGAGGGTCCGGGTTCGCGGCCAGCCTCAGCTACCTAGTGAGGCATTCCGCAACTTAGTGAGACCCGGTTTCGAAATAAAGAGTAAAAAATAGGGCTGGGGGTATAGCTCGGAGGTAGAACGCCTCTGAGTTCAATCCCTAGTACCGCAAAAAAAAAAAAAAAAAAAGAACATTTGGACAATTAGTAACTTTCTTTTTGAGGAGAGGATGGAAGCGCCCAGTGACTTGAAGAAGCAGTGAATTAAAGCAAGCCCCATTTGGAGAAATGGTGCAAATCGTTTTACTTTGAGTCTTGTAATATATACTCGTGCTATAATATGAGAAGAATGGAAGGAACTTTGGTGGTCCACAAGACAAGTGAGAATGTCAGTGTCAGGAGGTGAAAGGTCAGGGGTGACAGAGGCAAGAGAAGGTCATAGCAGCATGGCTGTAACATGACCGGATTTGGAGCTGTGTTGGCTTAGATTCAAAGTTAAAGGGTAACCCATCTCCGGAAAGACCCGTCATGAGGCACCTGGTGCTTGCTGGGCTGGGGTGCCACACAGGGGATCTCCCACCACCTGTAATTCTTTCTTCATTTTGAAGAGAAGCTGACCTAAATTAATTTTCAAATTATGTTTTGTACTGGTGATTGATCCAGAGGCGGTCTACCTCTGAGCTACACCCCCAGCACTTTTCATTTTTTATCTTGAAACAGGGTCTCACTGAGTTGCTAAGGCTGTTTTCGAACCTGCCATCCTCCTGTCTCAGCCTCTCAAGTACTGGTATTACAGGGGTGTGCCACCACAACCCCGACTCTGAATTTATCTTTTGAAGCACATGAATAGAAAAAAAGGTCAAAAGCAAGTAGGATTCAATGTACTATTCATTATTTCCTCTGGTGGGAACTTGGGTTGTGGTTATTATCTTTGTAATTTCTCCAAAAAAAATTTTTTTTTTTTCAGTACTGGGGATTGAACTCAGGGGCATTCTACCTCCGAGCTACAACCCCAGCCCTATTTTTTATTCTTTATTTTGAAACCGAGTCTCACTAAGTTGCAGAGTGCCTCACTAGGTAGCTGAGGCTGGCCTCGAACCTGGATCCTCTGGTCTCAGCCTCCCGAATGCTGGGATTACAAGCGTGAGCCACCACGCTGGGCTCAAAAATTGTTTTGATCAAAGAGATTTGGTGCTATGAAGAAAGCATTTGCCTTCTTTCAATGGAGCATTCACTCTTTTCTTGGAGGAGGAAGAGGAGCCGGGAGATTAGCGTTTTGCCTGTGTCAAGGATGTCTGACTTGGAGCACGTTCATCCAGGGATCACTGCAATATTCACTGGCCTTAAAGAGAGGGGGTTTGTGTTTACGGGAGAGCGTCTGGCCGACTGGCTGGGGTGAGTGAGCATTCTGCTTCTCTGGGGCGGCATGCCCATGGGAGCATCTTTCAGAGATAACGCTCCAATTAACGGGAACCACTGGTCCTGGGTTGGTCCCGTCCAGTGCTCAGGCGAATGGCCAAAGACTAATTAACTGGCCTGTGTCGCTGTGTAACACAAACCCGGAATTCTTTGCACTCGCTCCGGTCCTGTCTCCACGCACAGGGCAGCCATTAGCAGTCTGCGTTTTGCAGGCTTCGATGCGCCTTCGAAGGCTCAGTTAATTAGAGGAGAGCAGGTCCCCAGCCCTCCCGGCCTCTCTGCTTCCCAGAAGATTCTTCAGCGAATGGCTTTGGCCCTGAGCCTGCTGTGGAAGCACTAGACACCCAAGGCCCTCCTCTGGTCTGCATTTTGCTGGGGTCATAGGTGGTCCAAACTGCCTGATCCTTTCTGCCTGGAGCCTCCGAGAGCCCGGGGTCTCTCCACACCCACTCAGGATCCTGACCCCCACCTGAACGGGGTTGGCGCTCTGCTGTCTTCCTGTCCCGATGCCTGGGGACCCCAGCTACTTCTGCTCTTCCTGGTCTGGCTTGAATGGACCAACGCCCAGTAGGATGTGGCCCATGGCTGGGCGGGGCTCGGTGACCCCTCATCTCTACCTTACCACGTTAGACGGGGGCCCTGCCCTGGGCGTTTCTCTCTCTGGACTCCTGGTGTTGGACATGAGTGAATTTGCTTGTTTGCGCGGGGCTTTGGCCTTGTCGTCTATGCTCTTTTTTTTTTATTTTTTGTGGTACTGGGGATTGAACTCAGGGGCATTCTACCTCCGAGCTACACCCCCAGCCCTGTTTTTTATTCTTTATTTTGAAACAGGGTCTCACTAAGTTGCGGAGTGCCTCACTAGGTAGCTGAGGCTGGCCGCGAACCTGGATCCTCTGGTCTCAGCCTCCCGAATGCTGGGATTACAAGCGTGCGCCACCACGCCCGGCTTCATCTATGCTTTTGTGTAGTCCCTGTTGTTCTTATCCTCGTGTTGGACACAGACACACTGGACCCTGTTCTCCAGCACCTCAGGGGTAACTCGCCGAATCCTGTTCATGGTTCACGATCCTCGTCTTAGACTTGGTGATCCTCAGATAGATAGTAGACAATGGATGAAGCTGAAGGAGAAAAGAGGGTCTTGCGTTTCTCAGGAGAGACTGGTCTTCAGCCTTGGAAAAACTGCAATATTACTAAGGGCGAATGACTTTTACTGGGTTTAGGGTCATGATAAAATAATATGTCATGTATTTTATTTACTTACTTATTTTTTGCTAAAAATAATGCCTAAGAAGAGGGAAGACAGATATGTACTCTTATTTTGATTTAGTTTCTCCATGACCTATAACTTGTAAATTGTTTTCTTAAAATACAAATCGAGTAAGCACTGTAATTAGAAGGGAAGATATTCATAGGGAAAAAATATTCATTTTTTTTTAGGGGAATTTTGATGGATAGTAATGTTTGGTTGGAGGTCACTTCTTGGGGAAAATCCCCTGCCTTCTAAATTGGAGCGTGTCATCATTATGAATGCGCCAGTCCTTCTGGGGTCCCAGCGTCTCCTTGTAACTCTTGTGACACTTGGTGTGAGAATAAGTTTTCCAATCCTGAAGGAGAGTCGGTATACCATTTCTTTATCAAGCATTTAGGAAATAGCAGTGTTCCCAGCTTCAGGAGGTGGTCCATCCTGAGGATGTTACCCATGGATCCCTCACCACTGTAGACAGGCCTGGTGTCTTCCTAAGGACAAGCAGAGTCTTCGATTGCTTTGTGTGACAAATTCTAATTGTGAGTTTATAGATGGTCCTTTGGAAGGTCATATTATGAAAGGTATTTAATTATTTTATTTTTTGTTTATTTGTGGTGCTAGGACTTGAACCCAAGGGCATTCTGTCTCTGAGATATATCCCCAGCCCTATTTTATTTTTTACTTAGAAACAGGGTCTCACTAAGTTGCAGAAGGCCTCACTAAGCTGCTAAGACGACTCTGGTATCCTCCTGTCTCAGCCTCCCAAGTACTGGGATTACCACACCTGGTGAAAGGTGTTTATTTAAATGATATTTTGGTAAAGCATACTATGTTTTTTTTTTTTTTTTTGGTAGCACTGGGGATTGAACCCAGGGGCATTCTACCTGTGAGCTACACCCCTAGCTCTATTTTTTATTCCTTATTTTGAAACAGCGTCTCACCAAGTTGTGGAGGGCCTCAGTAAGTAGCTGAGGCTGACCTTGACTCTGTGATCCTCCAGTCTCAGCCTCCCAAGTACTGGGATTACAAGCATGCGCCACCATGCCCAGCTCATAAAGCATTCTCTTTTTAAATTGAAATACTTCATGTAACCTATGTACAAGTGTTGGCTTTGCAAAAACCCAGTACTCACAACATGCTGCATGTTACCAGTGAAATGCTGAAAGACATAGTTTCAATGCTGCTGAAAACTAAATGTGGAGGTTGGAGCTGTCTGTTGAGAGACTGAGGATGGGAGGCTCTGGACTTGTGAGCTCCGATGAAACTTTGATGCCTCATTAAGCACACTTCGTCAAGCAGCAACTCTCTAATCTTCTGGAAAAGCAACTTTCTAGGGAACCGATGCAACTTTCTCTCTCACCGCCAACCACTGCTGAGAACATTGTATCTTCAATGGCAGATCTTCCATTTTTACCTGATTCTGCTGCAAGTCGTGCTTGGGATGTTTTGCTTATATTCTCCTAATTTATAAGTGGATTTGGATGTGATTCTATTCTTTTGTAGACAAAAAGTCTTTGAGAGAACTTGCGAGGGAGAGGTGCCAGTAGACTCTACTTGTTGTATTTGGCGTTGATTTCTTTGCTTACTGCTCATTTAGCCTGTTGTAAATTCACCCATTAACACGAATGACCATTGAGTTAAGCGCTGTGCCGTACAAGTTGTTAACTAGGTTAATTTGACAGGGTTGCATACTTTTGTCCCCAGAGGAACCTAAATCCCATCATTGTCTATTTCTTGCTGGGAAAGTTTGCAGACATCTGTGAGCCCCACAATCAAACCCTCTTCTACGCATACTCACGGGTGATAATTACACTTTTGTGGGGTGGAGAGAGATAACCTGTGAGAACTCAGGTTAATTATTTTTTTTTTCCTGCCGTGTTGCAGAATAACACCAGTGTTTAAATAACTGCAACCTTTATATGTGTGCAGTCCCTTGAGACTTGAGATTGGCAACAATAAAATAACCTATCTTCTCTTCAACAGTAATTGTGGAAATAATTATACAGTAGAGGGTTATAGGAAGAGATAATTGTACAGTAAAGCCTTATATAGAAAGCGTTGCCCGATCCTCATAGTCTCCATTTGGGTCTGGGCACCATTATCACGTCCCCATTTTGTCCCTTCTCTGTGACAATCTGGAAGTCCTCCAGCCTCTACCCAAGCCTAATGGATTGTCAAGAAGCCCCGCGATAATGACATTTTATCCCATTATTATAATTTGTTTTCGGGAGGCATATTTTTAATTATTTGCATGAATAATGTCATCATGTATTCATGCCAATACAATTCTGATAATTAATTTACATGATGGAAATTTCTTAATGATTTCGATGTCAGTGTTAATAGCAACATCTGATAGTTGATCTGCCGATGTTGACATAAATTTGACTTTTAATGTAGTGTTGCCAACACCACCAGCAGTATAAAAATTACTTTGCGGAAGAAAGAAGATAATCCTTCAGGGGAGAACTTCAGTGAGAAAGAAAGTGAGCCTTCCTTGGGTTTTGAAGGTTCAGGACCAAATATATGCACCCAGATGTGACATATGACCATTTGGACACAGACCAGTGGCCAGGAGCTTGTGCCCAGCCCGTGGCCTCCTCTAAAAGGAGCTTGCTGCGGAAATATCAGACATGATGACAAAAGTGGTTCCTGCGGCTACTTTTTTCTTTTGACAGTTTTGAAAAAAATTTTCAAAAACTTCTTGAGGATTTTTGTGAGCTACTTTCTGTATTTTCTTACTTGATTACTAATTTACATTTTTCTTGAAGGAAAGGTAGCAGGGTAGATGATACACCATTGTTATTTTAATGTAGGGAACAAAAACATAGCCTGTGTTGAAGGCAATGCTTACGTGTACCTGTGTCAGTCAGTGAAAGGGCCCAAAAGATGCTCTTGGGGCTCACACAGGTGGGCAGACATAGTCTCTGCGTGACTTAAGGATGAGGATTGTAGACAGCAAACATGTACACACATGTGTAAATATTTCATTACGTGTGTATATATTTGTATATATATATTACATATATTTTTCTCTGGTTTTAAAATAGCTGAATTTTGTGAATCTGCTGTGTTTTAAATCCTGCTTGAGCAGGTCTTTCTTTATCTGAACAGCTGTTTCACATGTTCACCCTTGGAGTACAATAAGGTGCCTCTTCTCTAACCTGGTGGGGCATTGTCACTGTGTGAGAAACTCAAGACTATGGAATAGATGATGTCACACTGTTTTCACTTCAACCAAAGTCCTAACAATTATGTTTTTCATAGAAATCAGCACACCTGGAATCCTGGTACTTGGGAGGATGAGACAAGAGGATCGCAGAATCAAAGCTAGCCTCAGCAACTTAGTGAGACCCTCAGCAACCCCATTTCAAAATAAGTAGATAGATAGATAGATAGATAGATAGATAGATAGACAGACAGATAGATGGATAGATAGGGCTAGGGGTGTAGCTCAGAGGTAGAATGCCCCTGGCTTCAATCTCCAATACAACAACCAAAAAAGGAAAGAAAGAAAGAGGGAGGGAGTGAAGGAAGGAAGGAAGGAAGGGAGGAAGGGAGGAAGGAAGAAGAAAGAAAAGGAGGGAGGGAGGGAAGGAAGGAAGAAAAAAGAAAGAAAGAGGGAGAGGAGAAAGGAAAGAAGGAAGGAAGGAATAAATAAAATCAGCTTTCAAAACAGACCTCCAATAAAGTGAGCCCTGTAACTAATGCAGAACTTGAAGTCCTGCCACACTTGTAGTCCAGTTTGGCACTTGCAGGACCAGATGATGGTGGATAAGCAGAGGAGAAACCCATTGGCCACACTTGTACAGTAGTCTGGTTACTCAAGGTCATCTTGAATCAGAAAAAAAGAGGACTGGAATTAGTCTCCCAGAAGATAGCCTGCCCGAGCACACTCCGCCTCCCTGCCATCTGCCCTGGTGGCAGCACCATCCCTGCCCTGCGAGCTCGCTGAGCTCAGCTCTGTGCGGTTTCAAAGGGTTTTCCTAAGGCAGTCATTAGCACGGAGCAGACGTGAGCAGCTCATTCTGCCCTCGCATTGTTGGGCGAAGTCTGTGTGCTTAGCAAAAGCAGACAGTATTCATTCCATCTCCCTCTCTTTTTCACTTCTAGAAAGAAACTAGGGTAGAAGGGAGGGTGGGGCACAGTTGGAATGAGTGGAAGGATGAGCTGATTCGGCGTCGGCCGCGCTCCTGAGGGGCTCTGCAAGCCCCATGCTAAGAAATGTTTTGAGAGTGAATATTGTGATTGTTGGCTAAGAAAGTTACCATGCTGAGATGAACTACGATTCCAAAAATTTCTGAACAAAAACTATGCATCATCCGATTCTTCAGAATTGACTAACAAGTGCAAAATCATTTTTGATGGAAAGTTTTTTTTGTAATAAAATTGCTCTTGATCATCCTAAGGTATTTTCCTCTGGATGTTACCTACTGTATCACTCAAGAGTAAAGTTTTATAATTGACAATAACTTTTCAACATTGTCATGCTACTTCCCATCACTGAATCTAATTGATTTAAAAAATGTTTTATGCTTATGAGTATTATGTGTAGTTTACTACTGCATAAAACCTTAGAAATATGCATTGGCTAAAGCATGAATCACAAATTAGGACTAACTAGACATTTTTTTTGCTTTACATTTCCACACATATGTTATTTGCAATTGTTTACATATGTTAGAATCCTTTGCATTTAAATAACTCATTATGTAAATATTTAGGACATGTTCCGATATTTATTTTTATGGAAACTTCTACTCAATTCCTGAATTGCAATGATTTCTTGATGCTGACAGTTACATTTTATTTGCAGTAAAAAGCACATGGAGATTAAAGCCTCCATCAAATCATGTTTGAATTCTGAAAGTAAAAAAAATAATAATGCTCATATTTTGAATAGCTCCAGTAGAATCTTGTATTTGACCTCCAGACTTATGGTGATAGATTTGTAGATAACGGCCTTTGCTCATCTGGGTAGGAAAGCGCCTGTTTTCCATTAGGCAGAAGCACCTTTGGTAGCAGAGAAGTCAACTGTTGGAAGTTTAGGGACCAGGCGCTGGGTTTATGCCATTTTGTCCTGGGCCTGCATTTCTATGGACCTAGCCGAGCGTCCAAAACCAGCCAACCCAGTTGATAAATCAAGTCCAACATCTTGGTTTTCAGATAATTTCCAACCCTGTATTTAGTAGGTAGAGTCTGTATGGTGAAGCGTTGGAGAATCGCCCCTTTGTTCCTATCTGTGGACATACTCAGCCATGCCACAGGATGACATCAGCTTTGGGAAGTCCAGCCGCTGACTCAGAATCGGATGGGGCCTGGACTTGGGGCCGGGCAAGGGGTGCTGGAATTGCTGTGGAGAGGTGAAAAGTTCATGTGTCAAGTGCAAGACTAACCCAGGAAACCAGAGTTCTTGGCCCTAAGCTCCACAGCTCACCCTCGGGAGCCTTGGTTCTCCTGTCAACAGGCAAGGGGTATAGACAGACGCCAGAGTTCTTACGAGCGCTGATGTTCTAATATTCTCTGACTTTAATTCTTTCGGATAAGCTGGGATTAGGCCAAACAATAAAACCCACAGGGAGTAGTGATGGTGTAAACCCCCGGCCCCTCCCATGTCAACTCTAGAAAAAATACATTGAAAAGAAAGGTATAGAAGGAGTGTGAGGCCCAGGAGAAATGAATCAGTGTTCAAGGAAGAGGAACGCTTGGCCCGGACACTCCAAATATTAATAACTTACGGGGAAGTGCTTGCGTGAGATGCGATAGTAAAGCATTAACACTGCAAGTGCTTGAAAACGATAGCTCGGTTGTCAGGACTGTGGTGGGAGACTGAAACGAGGTTAGCACCCATCATGGTTAGACACAGCGTGCCCCAAAGAGCTCACCTGTTACGCTCAGGGTCAGGGTTGATCTACTTAAGTCAGAGACTTTGAATCTCATCAGTGGATAAATCCATCATGGACTTACCCGGGTGAAGCTGGAGAAGGTGGCTGGGCCCTGGGGGCGTGGCCTCAGGGCTGGTGCTTGTGTTCTTGACTCCCCTCGCTTGCTTGTTCTCCCTTGTTTCCAGCCTCTCTGATGTGAAAGCCTCTTGCTCTTTCTCTCTCTGCTTCCTGCCGCTGCCCTGTCTTGAGATGCATGGTCCCCAGCCCCACATGAACTGAACCCACAAATCTCCAAGGAAACTGGGAGCAAATAAATCTTCCTTCCTCTAAGTTACATGATCAGGTCCTGGATTATAACAGTGAGAATGCTAAGACACACTCTCTTTAAAAATAACGTCTAGCCGGGCGTGGTGGCGCACGCTTGTAATCCCAGCATTTGGAAGGCTGAAACTGGAGGATCCAGGTTCGTGGCCAGCCTCAGCTACCTAGTGAGGCACTCTGCAACTTAGTGAGACCCTGTTTCCAAATAAAGAATAAAAAATAGAGCTGGGGGTATAGCTCAGAGGTAGAATACCCCTGAGTTCAATCCCCAGTACCACCAAAAAAAAAAAAAAAAAAAAAAATTCTACCTTTTCTATTTCCCAGGCTGGTTTCTGAGCTAGAACTATCTCTTAACAGTTGATACTTTCTATGGGAAATGCTCATGCCTTATTAGGTCTATTTGACGTTACATATAACGAGATAACATTTAATTTTGTTTAACTCACCTTTTCATTAGCATATTCTTAGTAGGCCTAATGTGCTGCAGGCGGAGGAGTCAACTTGAGTCAGGCTCAGGGCCTTATTTGTGTATCCACGTTGTTTAAGTGTCTGGAGAAAGATAGCTCTGAGCTCTGGCCAGAAAGCGGGGAGCGGCTGATTCCTTTAAGTCTATAGATCAGGGACATTTGTTTTTTCCGGGTTTTGTTTTGGAAGGTAACTGGGGGTTGAATTCAGAAACACTGTACCTCCAAGCTATACCCACCTCCCTTTTTACTTTTTTTTTTCTTTTGAAATAGAGTCTCACTAAGTTGCTGATGCTGGCCTCGAACCTGTGATCTCCTGTTTCAACCTCCCAATTACTGGGATTACAGGTATGCTCCACCACCCCAGGTTTATCCCAGGTACATTTGCAGGTCAGGATTGCAGGGCCAGAAGAATTTTCATGTCCAAATATAAGATTAAAGTTAATTTTTTTTAGGGGGGTTTTGATTACCTTCGCAAACCAGCCAAATCTCTAACCCTTATTAGCAGTGATTAAAGGATAGGACCATTTGGGTGAAAAGAAGAGTGCAGGCCAAGCAATACAGAAAAGCCCTAAAACGCTTCTCACCCTCGCCACGAGGCCTCAGTTAACTGAAGACAGTCTCCTTCAATGCATGGATTCCTTTGGAGAATAATGGGATTGTTGTAGTTCAACCAAAATAGAAAACTTGCCCCTGATTTGCTGCCGTCTGTCTTCCCTTTCTCTCCTCCCTCGCTGGGTCTCTTGGCGCACTCTGTCCATATCTGTCCTGCACCTCCATTTTCCTGACTCCTTTGTTATCTGCTGCCCACCTTTTGTCACCAAAAGTCTCTCTCTCCTGACCCCTGCGGATTCCCCTCTGCCACGTGGCGTCTTTTTGTTAGCCGTCAGTCACTTTCTTCTGTCACTCTGGGGACATTATTCCACTGGACATGTGAAGTCGTTTCAGCCTTCAATTCCCCTTTGCCCCCAGCCTCCACCGTCACGCACAGCCACCTCGCTAGCCCCCACCCTTGCACATGCGCACCTTGCCAGTCTCTGCCATCAAACATAGCTCATTCAAAGTAGGAGACGACTTTTATTTGAATCGACTTGAGATAAGTAGGCTGCATCTCCCCCAGTACCTGAGAAAGTGCCTGCAACAGTGTATTTTAATATAATTTCAGTTTTGTGTTGTGAGGAAGATGCTAAGTATCGTATGTGACTATTTCTGTGTCCGGGCTTCTTGCTGCAGGAGAGGTAAGTGGCTCAGTACAGTCACAGGCCTGTATGAAGTCCCAGGGGTCCACAGAGCGGAGGAGAGAGAATGGCAGAGCCCAGAGAGACCCACACCGCCCAGGCTGGTGTAGACCAAGCTTACCAGGGACCGGAGCAGCACCTCCACTAAAGTTAGAACGGATCCGAGACCAAATTGGATTCTTTAGACAATTGCGTCCCTTTGTCGAGTTAATCACTTCTATCTCGTTTCCACTTTGCGGCTTTCGCGTTAGCAGTAGAGACACATGATAATTTCAATCCAACTTTTTTTTTTTTAATAATTATTGGTGCATGGTAATCATACATCTTTGTGAGGTACAAGCTGGTAGAGGCATACATGCACACATCTCTCATTTAACCCTTCCCCAATTCCCGCCCCACTCCCTCGCCCTCCCTCCTTCTCAAGTTCAGTTTAGCGATTGACACTGATACATTTGTGAATGCACGTCATGTGCATTAGGGTGTTTCCTTCCCGCCCCATCACCTTCAGTTAAGTCACCTTCTTTGCTCATCTGAGGTTTCTCCTTTGTCTAGAATCCCTCTTATGCCCCACTTTCTCCCTAGCTTCTGCTTATTAGGAGGAACATCCAATTTTTTACTTTTTGTGACTGACTAATCTCACTTAACATAATGTTTTCCAGTTCCATCAATTTCCCTGCAAATAACATGATTTTGTTCTTCTTTATAGCTGGGTAAAATTCCATTGTGTACATATCCCATAGTTTTGTAATCCATTCATCTGTTGATGGACATCTTGGCTGGTTCCATAGTTTGGCGATTGTGAATTGTGTGGCTATAAACATAGATACACAAGCATCAGTCTGATAGTTTGGTTTCCATTCTTTTGGGTAGATACCCAGAAGTGGTATTGCTGGATCATATGGTAGGTTCATTCCCATTCATCTGAGGATCCTCCATACTGTTTTCCAAAGTGATTGCACTAATCTGCAATCCCACCAACAATGTATTAGAGTTCCCACTTCTCCATACCCTCACCAGCGTTTGCTGTTGTTTGTGTTTTTGATGATTGTCATTCTAATTGGGGTTAGGTGAAATCTCAGGATAGTTCTGATTTGCATCTCTCTGTCAATCTAAGTTTTTTGATACCAGAGATACCAAGAGAACTCTATGCTCATGAGATTTTACTGTGAGAGTTAGAACCTGCCTTACTACATTCCTTGGGGCTTCTGGAGATGATGGCTTCACCCAGAAGCAGAGGACCTGGGAACAGGAGTTGGGCCACACCAAAAGTAGTGTTATGGAATAGCCACGAACCAACCACATATCTCTACAATATTTGAACATCTAATCCTCTTATTCCATCTTCCACAGACTGGGAAAGGTTTATGGTATGCTTTGGTGGAAGCCATGGATCCTTGGAATGTCTGGGAAGTGTTTCTTGGATTAGTTCTGACAGTAGCGGGTGCCTCTTTCTTACCTGTGAGCCACTAAACACACCATTGGACATTACTTAGCTATGGAAGAATTGAAAACTTCCACAGTGCTTTAGAACATTGTCCAAGTCTTAGAAAACTGAGTGAAAATGAGTCACTTTCTATGAGATGCCATCAAAGGTAGACAGGCACCAACATAGATGGAACCCTGGCTGGAAGATGTCTCCAGCTCCATGCCCTCTGTGTGGCTATCACAGCTAGGAATAATAGAGCAAAGCTATTGAGATACAGGCACTCTGAAATCTAAGGAGGGTTACCCATCTCAGTGTGGCTTCTTATTCTTACACACTTTGGAAAAGGACAGGTTTATAGACAGATAGTTCCATAACTGTTCACTGAGTATTCTGCCTACAATGTCTGATTTGATTATTGTGTGAAAAATAAAAATGTCCACCTTTATATTGTAGACTTGCCAGCCATGCTTGGAAAACTGTCAAGTGGTTGGTTTCTATGTAGAAACATTTAGTGTGGCTTATTAAATTGTGTCTTTCTATAATATATAGTGACTCTCCTGAATACACAAGTACATGTGCACACATGTACACACACACACACACACACACACACACATTCGTACACATGAGAATCCATAAATATGAGACTTTTAAGTCTTTATTGTTATTATTTGTAAATAGGAAATGAATTTATAATCCTTGAAATTATAATGGCAAGCACACAAAGACATAGTTGCTGGCACCAAATTCAATTAACAGATAGCAATCACCCTTGGGTGCCTGTGTGACTTAGAAGTATACAGGCATGCTAATAAGTAACATCTTCAAGCCCCTGCGTTTATCAGCCAGCAGCCAGACATGGGCGTGAGTGTGGGCAGACAGTGTTGCTCTGGGATATTTAATAAAACCAGCACTCTCCATTTAAGGATTTGTGTTTAATCATTCAGCAACATTTTAAAACATCCCGGACGGCAAGCTTCTCAAACGGAACAGCTTCCATCAGAAACCGGGAGGAGTTATTTGGCTCCACCTGGTTGAGAAGGAAAAGGGAGGGGCAGACATGCGATGTTAGGGATAATCAATCTGTGTTTGTGTTTTCAGATGATTTTTCTTGTCATTTGCTGACCTTTGGGCTGCTTCAGCATACATCTGCTGGGTGAAAGATGGCTTCATTTAAGGAAACATAGAGAAGGCGTTCGTTCATACAGCGTAGTCAGACGAATGCCTCTGCAAAAGAACATTTTCCCCGGACAGAGGCTTGGTTTTGTTTATATTGACATTGTCCTAAGCTTAAATTTTAGTTAAAGACGAATACAGGAGGTATATGGAAACTGAAGGTTGTTCTTTCTTCTTCTTTTTTCTTTTCTTTTTTAAATAGATGGAGATAAGTCAAAGTAATTTCTTAAGTTCCTTTGGGGATGTTTTGTACCGAGTACAAGCAAAGAGCAAAGAGTGCTGTAAGCTTTCCAGGAGAGCTTGAATATATCAAGAGCACATGACCTCTTGTATTTGACAAAAAGGAGAATTCCCTGATAGTGCAGTAAATCAGAGGCCTTGTTTACAGTTGCCAAGATGAAAGTTCTCATTGTGCGGAGTGGCTCAGGAACAGCTAGTCTGTCGGCATCTAGGCCGTGTGATTTGCCTGGAGGTGCTATGTCGTATTTGCTACAAGCAGATGCCTGGGGGACTCAGGCTGCTCAGCAGATGGCTTTGCTGGGAGAGCATCTTCTACATTTGGTGCCTGGAATCAATCAAACCTTCTGGAAAGCTCTTTGTTGCTCTTCCGAGCATAGAAGGAAGGGAGGAGAAGAAAGATGAGCAGGAGAATCATAGCTTTGCTGTGGGTACAGCTAAGGCACGCACACACATATTCTACTTTAGTTTTCAAATACTTAGGTCTTTCTGGGTAGTTCTACTTTTAGGGCCAACTTTTTGCTTTTTCAAAGTAAGAAAGACAAAAAACAAAAAATTCCCAAACAGAAGCTGTTGTAGAGTCCAGTTATTTAGTAATTTTTGATGTATTGAAATGTTAAGCCTGCAGAGCTTTAAAATACATTTTTATTGGTGCATTGTAACCACACATCACATTGAGGTTTAGTGTGGTAGAAACATCCGTGCCCACAGCACCCAGTACATTTTCCTCCTTATCCTTCCCTGTTCCCCCACCTCCCTGTTCATAGTATTGAAATTGTATTGATAACTTCATAAATGTACATAGGATTGTTTGAATTGCTTCCTGCATTAAGTCTCCCCTCCCTGCTCTCTCCATGCATGCAGATTTTTAAGGGCTGGTTTAAGATTGAACAGTTGTTCATGGTTTCCAGCCTTAGCCAATCCAAGGCAGATTCTGAGAGTCTCGACCTAGCTCCCAGCCCCATGCTGCTCAGCGGCCACTTCCTCACCGGAAGGCCTAAATTGCTATTTGAGGGATTTCTCTGTCTACACAGTAACCTCACAATTACCCTTGGAAGAGGCTCATTTCTGAAGGAAATGGGTCATTGCCACAAGGAGACCATCAAAATAGTACCAACGTTTTATCCCAACTTCTGGGATTTCTCTTTGGTCAGGTCAAGATGGTTGTGTGGGTCTCAGATTAATTTTGTTGGTGTCTAGAAGGTTCATTTGGAGCCAAATGTGGAGACAATGGTTTGTGTTTGAGCCAGAACTTCTATACGCTCTCTTTAACTTTCCACTTGCAATTCAACCCAGGATAAACACACACAGAGTGAAAGTCTGTGAAGCGGCAACTGGTGACCTTGGGTGCCCGTGGATGCAGTATTTACACATTTTCTAGAAAATAGGCTGGAGCTCCTGCAAACTTCTTTGTTTTTTCTTAATGTTCCTAAGTCTTAGTTTCTAGAAGAAAAAGTGTATATTTCTTACAACTCGCATTGGAATAGATCATTTACAAAATCCCTATGGTCCTTGGAAGAAATGACAAGTGGTGTGGGTTCTGAGGACCTACAAATAGTAGATTAGACTAGAGAAGATGTACAATTGAAAAAATGAGTGAATATCTGTTCTTAAGAATGAGGCTTTATTTCCTGGAAAAATGACATTTTTAGATTTAATGTTGCAAATAGTTGTGTGTCTTAATATTTAAAATCATTTCAAAGATTTCTCTTAGAATTTTTTTTTTTTTTTTTTTTTTTTTTTTTTTTTTTTGTGGTACTGGGGATTGAACTCAGGGGCATTCTACCTCTGAGCTACAACCCCAGCCCTATTTTTTTTTTATTCTTTATTTTGAAACCGAGTCTCACTAAGTTGCGGAGTGCCTCACTAGGTAGCTGAAGCTGGCCGCGAACCCAGATCCTCTGGTCTCAGCCTCCTGAATGCTGGGAATGCCATGCCCGGCTCTTAGAAATTTTTAAATGTTATTTTATCTCTCTATATATATGTGCATCGATTGAACTGTCAACATAGTTCTCTAAATGGATCAGTTCCAGGTAAATTAATAGTTAAAACACACACACACACACACACACACACACACACACACACACACACACACACGCTCCACAAACAAGAATGGGAAACATTGTAGTTGATCAAATCAATAATCTACGCAGCCAAGCATTCTGCCCGAGAAAGTGGTAAATATAAAAGAATATGATTGCCTAAGAGGACATAAATCTTCAAATTATGAAGCTTAATTACAGCTATTTATTTAAAAATGTTTGGATGGCTAGGATGGTAGGATTTAGAGAGACTTATAGGAAAAGCAGCAGATGTTGTCCTGAACTCAAGGAATTTGTAATCTGGCTGAGGTCACAGAGTAAATACCCATGATACAACATTAAACATTTTTAGACAATGTCAAATTAACCAGGAACCTGTGTGTGCTGGGCTCCTGTCCTGTGAGAGCTCAGCACACTGAAGATGAGTGGGTATGGTCAGGCCACTTGGGCAGTATAGATTATCGACCTCTTCAGACTTGCTCCTGCATGGGAAATTTATATCATGGATTCGTGCAAATTTTCCTTGACTCTTTTTTAGAACTTCAACACTTCAAAGCCTTACGCTATCAGGTTTGCAGAAGCAACGCCCAATGTGATCTAAATTTGCCTCCTTTTAGGTTTCAAGGAGTGTCCCCTAATTCTACTATGCTTCAGGGGAAGTTCTGAATGAAGGAATGACTCGACCAACCCATGGAACTCAAGATTTTTTAGACATGAGACATCTCTTCCTCTTAACGAGCACTGAACTAACATCCAGTTGAGGAGCAGCGAGTCAGGGGACTCCTGCGGTTGGACTTCTAGCTGACTTGGTCTGCGGTGTTCTCTTGTCTGAGTTCTGGGCTGGGCATGGTAGAAGGAAGGCTTCTGGATGCCCTATCAGATGGGGTTGTCAGGTGTCTAAAAGGAAAAGAGAGGTTATGGAGGCAGGACCAGAAACGTGATTGCATCAGTGTTGGGATTCCTAGAGGAAATAGATGGAATTGCAGACCCAAGTGAAAAATGGTTGATAACCCTGTAAGAGATAACGAGAGCCCACAATAATGACAATGGAATTGTAAGAAGAAAATGTAGACTTGGACGCAAGGAACAAAGGTCTCCTTGGAAAGAACAGGTTAACTGATCCATGGTCCGGGGAGCGGAGGGGTCCAGGATGGGAACGCAACAGTGTTATGCTCTACAGAGAAGTAGAGGGGAGTGGCGCCAAAGAAAGAAGTTTGGGATTTGGCGATTACAAGGTCTGTAGTGACTTTTGAGATCGCCATTTTGGTAAAGTTGAGGAAGCAGATGGGTGGGAAGCAAGTGTGGACGGGAACCTTCTCGTTGTCAAAGATATGACCTTGAAGGAAGAAAGGAAAGGGAGGTTCCAGGATCCAGAGACTTTCTCCCCAGTAGAGTGAAGTTCATGTGTGGGCAGAGAGGGAAAGGCCTGGAGATGAAAGCTCATTTGTAATCAAAGGAGCACGTCTTGGAGATGATGGCTAGGGTTGGGAGTTGGACCATGGCTAGGGAGGAAAGTCTTTCCTCCTCAGTCCTCCCTGGCTCTGCTGATAACGGGCTGGGCCCCCTTTCTGGGGTCCTGCTTCCTCCTCTGAAAATTGGGGGTAACCATGCCTATTAATGAAAACACAAAGTGAATTGCAAGTGCATATACAGTCATGTTCTCAGTGCAGCGTCTGCAGCAGGTACATAGCACGCGATAAGGCGGATGGTGAGAATAAAGGTGAGCACCTTTGGGTGAAGGGGCAGGGTCATGTTTAGGGCAGGAAGCTTGCTCAAGCCCACACGCTCGTTCCTGCCAAGGCGGATGGTGGACACGGGAGGCAGGGATCAGCCCGCAGCGAGCAAGCCATCCAGCCTCGCTCTCCTCTTCCTCCTCTACTCCACAGGCTACGTCAGCATCCTGGGTTTGGGTCTTCCTTCTAAGGAGCCAGGGCTTTGGCAGCAGAGGCAGGGCCCGGCTCTGGAGTAGGAAATGTTGCTGAGGGTTGAGGGTGGGTCCAAGTGCCCTCCTATGTGTGCTACCCAGGAGTGAAAGAAGGGTTGAAACTAGAAGTGCGTTCTGGACAACATTTGAAAAGCGAAGAAGGAGACAGAGGGGCTGTGGCTGGAGATTTCGCTGGAGAAGCCAAATGGCAAGAGTCACCTGGCTACAGGGTACTCAGAACTTGAGGAGGGAGCTATTTCAGGTGCTGGATGGGCCCAAGCAGAGGTGGTGGGGGGAGTGTTGGAGCCCACAGGCCTATGTGACCTGCAGCTGCCCAGCTTTATTTTATTTTTATTTTTTGGTACTGGGGATTGAACTCAGGAGCATTCTACCTCCGAGCTATACCCCCAGCCCTATTTTTTATTCTTTATTTTGAAACCGGATCTCATTAAATTGCGGAATGCCTCACTAGTAGCTGAGGCTGGCCGCGAACCCGGATCCTCCGTTCTCAGCCTCCCGAATGCTGGGATTACAAGTGTGCGCCACCACGCCCGGCAGCTGCCCAGCTTTACACACCCGTGATTGACGTCAGCATTGGGAACTGCTGAAATGGGCATCAGGGTCCTTGAAGAAAATCAAGGTCCTTGAGCTCCCTGAAGAAAATCAATGCAGAATCACACTCGCCCCCGGGCAATGGCCATGATCCTATCTCTGAAAGCATTTATCATTCGGATAATCACGGATCCTATGGAATCAGCTTCTCTGTCTCCATCTGACAAAGGGCTTCCATTTATCAATGTATTCCCACTTGCTACCGTAAACAGTTAATCTGAAACAGTTGTATATATTAGCATAATATGCATGGTGTAGGCCTCATTTTACTGCCAGAGTAGGCAGAGTTGAGTTCCAGGAAGTTTTAACCCTCTTCCCCCCATCTTCAGCTAACGTTAGAGATGTATGTTCAACAGAATGCATTTATCCTAAACCAGATATTCTTCACTTATATACAGTAGTTGTGTAATTGGATCATTAGAAATTCCCAGCTAAATTATTTCCTTGTATTGCCTTTGAAATTCTGGTTATATAGTGGCTAATCAGAACCAATGAATAGACCTTTTGGGCGTCATCGAGTCTAGCCAAGATGCCTGATACAGTGGCACCATTTCGAGTGGACTCCTATCACCCGTTTGCTGTCCGTGGGAGAGGGTTTGGACCAGTTTCTCCACCCTAAGTCTACTGAGGGCTGTACCTAGCCCAGGAGTCCCAGGAAGGGAATAACTGACACTGTGCTCCTGACAGAAGGGTAGAGACCCTCAGCAGCCCCCAGTGACCCCTGAGAGAGGGCTGGCCCTGGGCAGTTTGTTCAGACATGAGTGAGGTGTCCTTCCCCAAAGTGTCTTGGGACTGAGATGCAGAGGACATCTGAGACATCTGAGGAGAACCTCCTGCTCACATCAGTCCTCTACAACCGGACAGACAGACAGACCACTGTTGAATACGATCTTGAAATCAGAGTTTTGCTGGGAAATCCAGGTACAGGGTGATGGCGTGATCAGCTCTGCCGGAAGTCCCATGACCAGTTTTGGTTTCCTTCTCAGATTCTCCCCTGTAGAGTTCTTTAAATCGCCACACACAGGGAGCAGGGGAGGGAGACTCTGCTTCCTGCATCTTTGCCTTGTCGAGTACTGTGCTGTTAAGAGTTGGCAGCCCAGGGGCGAGGGACATTTGAGCAGGGGCAGGGGGAGCACCTTGTCGAGGCTAGAATAACTGAAAAGGGTCTCAGTCCAAAATCCCAGGACTTTAAACTTTTTTTTTTTCTGGTACTGGGAATTGAACTCAGGGGCGTTCTACCTTCGAGCTACACCCCCAGCCCTGTTTTTTATTCTTTATTTTGAAACCGGATCTCACTAAGTTGCGGAGTGTCTCACTAGGTAGCTGAGGCTGGCCGAGAACCCAGATCCTCCGGGCTCAGCCTCCCAAATGCTGGGATTACAAGCATGTGCCACCATGCCTGGCTTAACTATCATCACTATGCCAGGTAATAGGTCCCCAGAATATTTTCCCCCATCTGATGGAAACTCTGTACCCTCTGACCTTACTGGAGTCAGTGAGACAGACCAGAAGCTCCACCATCACTGGCAGGAACAGCAGCAGCAATAACACAGTGCAGTCCAGCGGGCGGTCCCCCGGGGAGAGCTGCAAACCTCGCCCCAGGAGACCTCCAGCTCTGCACACGCTACGGGAACGAGCTGGTAAAGCTGCAAATTCAAGCACAGGCATAGATTGTTGCCTGCTGTGTGCTTGCTGAGTGAAGAAAAAGCCTCCACATGGGTTTAAATGAGCGAAGGGTATTTGGAAATTGTAATGCCAATTTCCTAGTCCTTGTAAATATTGTTCATAAGTTAAATACACTGCAGCAGTTATGGGGTTTAAGTGAAATTCCGAAGGCCCACTGCTTTTCAATGACCAGAATTGGACTCTCAAAGAACTGGCTGTTTTGTTGAATATCGCCATTAGAGAAAAAAGGGGCTCGGTCATTTGCTTTGGCCCTGTGAGACAGGTGCCAGTGGGTCTTCTCGACTGAGCAAGCGCAGTGGACGGGCCCAGTTTGAGCAACTTTGGTGATGCCATTTAACAGTGTTTGAGAAGCTACACAACACACGCTAGCAATACTGTTATACCCAGGGGCGCTGGGGCCCAGGTGTCTCAGTTTCAGAGACTGGGGAGGCGAGTTTTACTTTATTCTCTTAGTCATTGGTTTAAATATAGTGGTTTATTGACCACTAAGGACTTCTGGGTCTGTTTACTGATGCTATAGATGATGTCAATTATGTGGATTATGCATTTTTTAATTTTTTGATCATGGCCTTTCATTCAGTCTTACAAACTTTTTTCTTCGTCTTTTCTTTTTCTTTCTTTCCTTTTTTTTTTTTTTTTTTTTTTTTTTTTTTTTTTTTTTTTTTTTTTTTTTTTTTTTTTTTTTTTTTTTTTTTTTTTTTGATGGAAAGAAAGGGTGTAGGTGACTCCATACAAAAATCATGGTAACAATATTACTGCCTTCAAATAAGAGAACATTTAGTTTCTCAAGGATGTGTCATCTGGAAATTAAACTTGGGTTTTCACTAAACCGCTATTTTGCCTCCTAGGTTACTTGGTCAATAAGTAGCAAACAGGGCGGGTAGCTCTCCAAGTTAGGCTTTGCAGTCCCCCACGAAACCCAGTTTCTATGTTTTACAGAGTTCCTCCCGTGTGCGGTCATGTGACTTATTCAGCAATGTGACAGGGAAATCAGAAAGTTGGGATGAAGGGGAACAAAACTAGACGGTTTTGTTGATTCTAGCTTTTTATCTTTTGTGGAAAATGGGTCAGGTGTCCTTGGCCCTCAGTCCTGGTGATTTGTATCATCTTTGGTTCCTGCAGTAGTGGCTTCCCTCTGCCAACTCTCTGAGCTGCAGGCTCCTTGGGAGCGGGCTGAGCTTTCGAGCTCTTGTTTGTGCTATCCCCCCAACCCGCTCCAGCAAAGCCCTGAATGGCGTTACTGTAAGAGCCCTCGAGATATTTAAGATGCTAAGAAGGCCACATTACCAAAGAATGTCTGTAGAGAGAAAAAAATTAAATGACTCATAAAAAAGACATCTCCACAAGTTCCTATTGTATCTTAGAAAAAGCACTGCTGGTGAATTGGGGGCTAACTCTTCATGGTCTTCAGAGGGCGCTGAACTCTGGCTCCCACCCCCACGCCCCCTTCCGTGGGAGTCCAAGCTGAAATCTAAGTGCAAATTAATGAATCTGTTTCTAGGTACGTCTTGGAAGAAACAAGAAAACCACAGCTGTGAGTCTCCGGTCTCTGGGGATTTCTGTTTCAGACT
Organism: Graphiurus murinus; assembly: GCA_004027655.1. NCBI lineage: Eukaryota > Metazoa > Chordata > Mammalia > Rodentia > Gliridae > Graphiurus > Graphiurus murinus. The sequence goes on along the minus strand of PVLC010009656.1, from coordinate 26,220 downwards.
CAGCCAGGATAGCGTCTCTGAAATTATTTGATTTGGGAGCAGGATAAAAAAAAATTGATAATATCTGATTTGTAGATTAGCCCTGGAGGGGGAGATACTAATTTCAAATATCATTCATCTTCCTTTTTATCTAGTCTCTTCAAGCTGTAATGAAATTAACTGAGGACCGAGTCCAGCTTGTGGAAACCTCAAAGGAGTTTGCACATTGAACTGGCAAATTAATCTGCGAACAGCCCACAGTTCAGCATTTATTTAGTCAATATTCAGTGAATAATAAAGGTTGAAAGCACATTTTTATTTGTCCATTTATTCATTGAAATATTTCCAACCAAGACCACGTCTTGAGATTTAGTTCTCATTTCCAAAATCATGAGTTTTCAACTTAATTGCAGTTTTTTTCCCCCTTCGACTAAAACCTGAACTATCCAAGTAAATGTATTTACAAGTTAAACTAAGCAAACTGATTTGGAAGGAAAATTAGAACAGGACTCAAGAGATAAAAAAAAAAAAATGTTGAGCTGAGCAGAGGAGTTTATCATGGAATGCTTCCAGAGAGTTTTGTAATTAATATAATATGAGATATTATACAATGAACAGAGGTGCCATATTAGCTGTTACAATTATGTACTAAATAGGATTTCAGAGTCTGAAGATTTTATAAAGTTTCTTTTTGGGGGGCATATCATAGATAGGGTAAAATTTTTGCATGTTGTGTCATAACAACATCCCTGTGAGGCCAAGGGGCATTATTAATTCACTAATTCACTCAACAAACGATGAGGCTATAGAATGTGGTATTTTCTGGGTGGAGTGTAGAGCCATTCTGCTGGGCTTGAATCCTGACTCTCACATGCCATCTGTGTGAACTTGGCCAGATCACTTGAGCTCTCTGAGTCTCCATTTTTCATCTGTACAGTGGGGAGAATAAAAATGGATAACTGACAGGCTAAAGCTCTGGTGAGATGACATGATATTTGTAAGTCGCCTTCACCAGTGCTTGGAGTGCAGAACACTCACATAAAGGATTAGTGCTGCTGCTGTTACTGCTGCTGCCACTGCTGCTATGGGGTGGAGTACTTTCCAGACACCATGGCCTTGGGCATTAGCAATGACCAAACCCAAGTCCCTACCCTCAGGAAGCTCATGCAATAGTGAGTGTGTCAGTTTTCCATTACTGTGATAAGATGCCTGAGGAAGTCGACTATAAAGGAAGAAAGGTCCGTTTGGCTCCTGGTTTCAGAAGTCTCAATCCATGGTCACCTGACCCCTTGCTTTTGCAGGAACTCGTGGTGTAGGGGGCTGTTTACTTCAGCACCAGTAGGAAGCAAAAGAGAGAGAGGGAACAGAAAGGGGCCAGGATCCCAACTTCTCCGGGGACGCACCCCAGGGACCTGACATCCTCCACTCGTTCCCACTCCTGAAGCTTCTATCACCTCCCGACAGTGCTCTGGGCTGGTGACCCAGCCTTCAACATGTGATCTTTGGGGAACTATTGAGATCTGAACCCTAATAGCGAGAGAGGAAGAGGCGGGAGCCGTTAAACTAACAGAGCACTGCACATTTCCCAGTAGAAGTCCACAGGAAACCCACAGTTGGGAAACTTGGCCTGAGAAGGGAAATGAAGGCTTGGCCGAAGAGAAGAAGGCCAAGTTCATGCACATAGGCACTCACATATGAGTTCCCACGGGTTCGTTATCCCATATATTTGATGAGTAAAAAGCCCCTGAACGAATGGATGAATAAGTGAATGCGGAAAGGGAGGAATGGAATTGTGGTCAGATGTGTAGAAGCATCAACAGAGGGCCAGCTGAGCTCCTTGGCTGGGCGCTGGAGGATTTCCCCACTCTGATTAAAGCAGCCACGTTCACCTCTGACCGTCCTAGGCCAGATGTTTAGAGCAGGGGGAGACATTAGAGATCATAGCCGGGCGTGGTGGCGCACGCTTGTAATCCCAGCATTTGGGAGGCTGAGACCGGAGGATCCGGGTTCATGGCCAACCTCAGCTCCCTACTGAGGCACTCCGCAACTTAGTGAGACCCTGTTTCAAAATAAAGGATAAAAAATAGGGCTGGGGGTATAGCTCGGAGGTAGAATGCCCCTGAGTTCAATCCCCAGTATCGCAAAAAAAAAAAAAAAAAAATCATCGGTCTCACCAGAAATTCAGGACTACATGATATCTAAGGTCAAAGAATTTGTCATTAGGGCTAGAATCATGGACACCTAAGTCCCAGACCAGTGTTCTCTCTCATGCCCTGGGGTTTCTCTGTAGATTTCTCTACAGTAAATGACTCCAATTGGAAAAATGAGGGGCCACGTGCAAGAGAGCTACAGAAGAAAGCAGAAGGAAAGAAAGAGCTCTGGTGCACAAAGGACAAGATGTTCTCAAAGACCGCAGAGAAAGGATGCTTGAAAAGAGACTCCCAGAGAGAGGAAGTCTTCAGGAGACAATTTTCCAAAATAACACTAATCATAGTCACTCACGCGCCCTGCGCTTAGAATAATGAGCAGAATGTGTCTCCCTCGTTTCTGTTCTTGGAACTGCGTCTCGGGATGACTTGCATTCTGGGAAGGAGACAGAGGTTAAAGCTTTGATTGTAATTCTCACTAGAGATCCTGGTGCCCTACGCAGATGACAGAGCTGGTTGAGACCACAGGGTTGTGGTCCGTTTTAAGAAGCCCTTTGAGTCCTTCTGGGTTGTGAAATGTCCCAGGATGGAAGGTGGAGAGGGTTTCAAGGCACAGCTTGCTCCCGCAGCAGAGGAAGTGGCTCATCAGAACTGGCCTCCGGACTCTTGGGCTTTGTTTAGATGCTGCGGATCATTTCTGCCAAAAGATTCTGATGCAAGAGTGAAGACTGCTCCGCAGAGCCCCTCCTTTCTATTCCTCTGGGGGAATGATCGCTGGACTTTTCAATTTCCTGGAGTAGTAGAGACACGCCAAAGGAACTGGGGGGTCTGATGGTACTGCCCACCTTACACTCTGCCAACAGGACATTCGGAATCAGACAAAACAGATAAAGCTGTTGCCCACACATGGCATTATAATTACACGAGAGACGTTTCAACACTTAAGGGAGAAAGTTAAAGTTAATGTCAGTACAAGACAATACTTATGAATATAGCTTTACAGAAATCTCTCTGCACTGTTGTTCTTTTTTTTTTCTTTCCATTTCACCATGAAACAATAAAAGTTTTGGCAAGGATCAGAAGTGGTTTCCTAAACAGTTTTTGTGTCTCATCTCAGGACCCACAATTAGGATGCAGGAAGCATGTATTTCCTCAGCCCGACTGTCAATAGTGACTATTCACAGCCAAGAGCAAGCATTCACCGTGAAGGTCTCCGTCCGTCATCTCTCCACAAAGGAGCCTCTCTTCTTTCTTCTCCAACTTTCCTAAAGACGCCTCTGTGTGTTGCCATCGCTGCCTGATCTGGGAAGCTCGGAGTCCTGCTCTCTCCCTGAGTCCTCCCCTGGCAGTGCTCCCGCTCAAGGCGGGGCTAGCCCCGGAGGTGGTGTTGTCTGTAACGACTTTCTGGACCCCCATCTGGAAGTGCTAAGCCAGTGCTGATCGTAATTCTTCTGAATATTCTTCCATGTTAACTCCCAAACCTGCAGTTGGTACAAGAACGGCACCCACCAGTGCCACTGGCTCTCGGCAGCAGGTTCGCGGCTGGGGACTTTTCCTCGCCATCTGCCTGTGGCACGGGATGTGGTGAGGGCTAAGCCAGATCCTTTCAGGTGCTCTGCCATTTCTGTAAGGAGACAACAGAAGTGTGAAACGAAGCCCTCTTCAGTCTTGTCCACGTGTGATTCCTATTGGCCTAATCCGTTGGGATCCACCTAATTGTGTCTAACTGCCTTCCTTGAGTTGAGGGGTATTGGAGTCAGGACAAACGTGCCTTTTATGGCTGCTGAGATGGGACCTGTGGAAGCCGGATGCCCAAGTGCCCGCGTACCCCTGAAGGCTCGCTTGGTTCCGACGTGCCTGGACTCTGCTCCTGACTGGCAGCGTGCCCTTGTTTGCATAGGTGCAGTTGGAAGAGACAGCGGCTAGAAATGCGTCTTTTGAGAGGCAATTATGGAATGAACAGAGCCCTGCTCACTGAGTCCGTTTCTGTGCTCTTTACCTTGAAGGATACAATTAGGTGCTCTTTTGTTTGGTTTTGAAGAACCTATTCAAGAACATACTTGAAACGTGCGAGTAAGTGGATCCATTGAAATGTACTTGTCTTTCAGCCTCTGATTCTTGGAGGCGGCGATACACATGGGCTACACTACTGAATGTATCAACAGTGACTGCACTGGGTCTGGGCCTCTCCTCCTGCGTCACTCCTGGCTCCGAAAGGACAGCCTTGTGTGGACACACCGTCACAACTGTGGAGCCCTCCGTAGCCAGGTCCATGGCCTTCCCTAGAAACTGGCTTGTGTGACCAGGAAGGCAAATGCAGCTGGCCCTGCAGAAAGAGGAAGAACTCTACCCTTCTAGCCTATGGGGTTCACAAAAATGAAACGGTGTCTCCACTTACATGTGGTGTCCCAGTACATCCATCTGTTCGTGTCTTTTGTGTCTAATAAGTATTTTCCAAGCACCTCATGCTTACTGAATGCTGGGGATGCGGTGATAAAAGAAAGCTCCTATCTTCATGTCTAGGAGGAAGATAAGGACACAGGCAAATTGTAGTATCTCATGCTCCTTAATAGGAAGAGCAAGTAGGCGGCCCAGAGAGTGCAAGCAGGGAGCTGATAAAGGGGAAGGGAGAGCACAGAATGGGGAAGAGTATGCGTGCATGTATGTAGGTGTGCTTTATGTGTGTATATATGTGTGTACATGTATCACTTGTGTGTATCTATGTTTACCTGCATGTGTGCATATGTGTGTATTTATGTATGCATATGTGTGCTTATGCATTTGTACATGTATTTGTTTATCTCTGCATGTTTCTGTATATACATGTGTGTATGTGTTTGTGTGTGTGTGTGTGTGTGTGTGTGTGCGCACACACACGTGTAAAGTGGTAGCCCAGGAAGTTAATATTCTTGGGGTCTTAGAATTCCTCTCTTTTAAAAAATTCATTTCTAGTTTTTGTACTCCAAGAGTAGTTGGATGTTATGGGTTCTTAGATGTGGGAAACTTCTAGAAGCGCACCCAGGCCCACCCTGCAGGAGGAGAAACTAAAAGGACAGCACTGCTCTGAACGTTCCTCAAGGAAAAAAAAGTCCACCTGGAGCCAGGCGGAGGTTTAGGGTGTCAACTCCTGTGCAGTCAATTTCTACGTAGAACTTTAAAAAAAGACCTTTACTCACAGGTGTTTGCACTTTTATAGAGTTTTTTTTTTAAATTGAGTTGTAAATTTTTATTACAAATTAAAAATGAAGCTCTAAAAAGACTAAACTTGACTAGATATGAAGTCATTTATTGAGACAGAGAGAGAGAGAGAGAGAGAGAGAGAGAGAGAGAGAGAAGGAAGGAAGGAAGGAAGGAAGGAAGGAAGGAAGGAAGAAAAAACACATTTGTCATTATCGAAAAGAGGCACCTGCAGGTAGTACTTAAAACCCACGTGGGCTCCTGCAGAATGCAGATGATTGCACCGTTTGGTCACCTCTGCACAAAGCAAACACTCGAGATCTTCAGCCCTGCCCTCCTGTCCTCTCCAAGTGGCTGGAATGTTGCTTTTATTTCCTCTTGCCGGATGAAGGTTGGTGGAGAGGCTGTCCACCCTCAGCCGGCCCCGCTCCACACACCGGAGGCGCTCTGGGCTGTGGGTGCTGGTCTCTGTGGTCACCTAGACACTTCCCTGGGTGTCTGTGGGGCTGGTGCTGAAGTGGCTCACCTCCTGGCTTCTCTGCTGCTCTCCTCCTGGGCTGCCTGCTGGAGGAGCCCCCTGTGGCATTCTGACCTGGACCCCACACCTGCCCTATCCCGGGTCCACCTTGCCCTCCGGCGCCTGGTTGTCAGCGCCCTCCTTCTCTTCCTGCAGAGGCGGCCTGGGCTGGTGGTGTAGGCCTGGCCTTTGGGAGCTCTCTGATCTCTCCTGTTTCCCATGCTTGCTGACCTCGCAGGGCCGACACAGGCTACCTCGCACCCCTTTTCCTTCAGCAACTTTAGACTCCCCACGCTTCTGTCTCCTATCCGTGAAAGCACTTCTGGGTTTTTCCCTATGGCACTCTGTCCAGACGCATCCTCCTTAAAGTCCTTCCTGTCCAGAAGCATTTCCATTTCTTGCAGGGAACCTCTTTGCTGTCCCCTCAGCCTTCCCATGATGACCTCGTGCTCACCTGCAGGTGCGTCCCATGAGGTCTCTGGGCCAGGCGCCTGTGCTGCTAGCTGTGGTGCTGGACAGGGCATGCACGGCATGGCAGGGGCTTCTGGGCCTCCTGGCGGTGGTGAGGGTGACCAGGCAGGTCCAGTGGTGACCAGTTGGGTGTGGCAATGACTAGGCCAGCAGCTAGGTGGGCTGCTCGGGGCTCCCTGGGGTCCACTCTGTGCTCCAGCTACCCATTTAAGTCCTGTCTAAATTTTGTTTTGTTTTTGTGGTGCTGGTGATTGAACCCAGATGCATTCTACCTCCGAGCTACAGCCCCAGCCCTATTGTATTTTTTTACTTTGAAACAGAGTCTTGCTAAGTTGCTGAGGCTGGCTTTGAATCTGTGATCCTCCTGTCTCAGCCTCCCAAGTACTGAGATAACAGGTGTGTGCCACCACGTCCGGCCCTGTCTAACTTTTCACTACCCCAAACTGAACTAGTCCCTTACTATTGACAACATAAACTGCCAGTTAACACACATTTGTATGTTATATTATTATATGTACTGTATAGACTGTTAAAAATAAGAGCTGTGAAAGGTTACTTTTTTTTTTCTTTTCCTTTTTTTTTTTTGTACTAGGGATTGAACCGATGAACATTCTACCTTGGAGCTACACCTTATTTTTTTAATTTTGAAACAGGGTCTTGCTAAGTTGGCCAGGCTGGCCTTGAACCTATGATCCTCCTGTCTCAGCCTCCAAGAGAGGTCGCTTTTGATGGCCATATGTAGTTTTTTGTAGGGACACGCTGCTTGTGGAGACAGAGGCCCCTGTGGTTCAAGTGGATACTGCTAATGCCTGGCTCACCTTCGCGACGGCCCGGGGTGACTGTGGGAGGATTCTTGGGGGCAGCGTGGACTCCATGCTACCTCTTTAGGTTGGTTTCTATGTCTCTCAACCGTCCATGGTGTCCTGTACAGTCTGCTTGCTTGCTTACATTTAGATAAAGTTCAATTTCCTTAATATAAATGTGTATATTTTATGGCAGCAAATAATAACATAGACTGTTATCCACATATATTTTACGTATTCTTGACACACCTGACTTCTTCTTTTTGATGTTTCTAGGCTTCATGTTTTGAGTGGGAGATTTTTTTTTTCAGATCGTTGCAAATCTCAAAACATATCCGCCTATAAGTAGTCTCTGCTCAGCTCAAACCCATGATGTGCAAAGGTCAACTGTATCATGACATCCCTGCAAAACAACAGCCCTCTGATATTTTTTTCTTTGTCTTTGGAAAATGTTTAAGGTGGAACTGATGGAGACAGCCTGACCCACCTTGTCCAATTTTTGTGTGTGTGTGTGTGTGGTACTGGAAGCTGAACCCAGGGGCATTCTACCTCTGAACTTCATCCCCAGCCCTATTTTTAAAAATTCTTTATCTTGAAACAGGGTCTCACTAAGTTGTGGAGGAACTCACTAAGTAGCTGAGGCTGGACAAGAACTCAGGTCCTCCAGTCTCAGCCTCCCAAGTACTGGGATTACAAGCGTGCGCCACCACGCCCGACTCTAGCTTGTCCAATTTTAACACCAAGATAGGTGCTCTGAGAAGGCATGGGAACTCTGTGGTCCCTGGGGCCTGGCAGGCGGCTCTATGTATCATGCAGGCTTAGTGAAAGAGCCTCTCCATCGGGTCTACAGTCCAAACTGCAGCTGCTCCGCGCGTGTCCCTGTCTGAACAGTGTTTCCGGTGTCGACCTCTGTGTGCTTCTTTGGACAGGGCTGTCCAGAAACACGGATCCAATAGGTCAGATAGAAATGCAGAGTGCACTTTTTAGGGGAATTGCCTCCTGGATCACGGAGGTGGAGAAACCTAACTCAAATCTGGCTGCAAGCTGGAGAGCTGGGACTCGGTAGTGGGGTTTGGTCCAGGTCTGAAGGCCTCACACCAGGGAAGCCAGCGGCGCGGCTCTCACACTGAGACCAAAGGCCCGAGCACCTGGGGGAGCACTGGGGTGAGGCCCCGCGTCCAAAGGCTGGACAGCCCCGAGTTCTGACATCCAGGGCGGGAGAAGGGCGTCCCCTCTTGGAAGACAGAGCAAGACTTCGCCCTTCCTCTTCTCTCTGCCTTCCTGCTCATCTAGGCCCTCAGCCTGCTGGGTGGTGCCCACCCATACTGAGGGGGGACCCTCCCCGCTCCATCCACTGAGTTGAATGAAGGCCGATTTCCTCCAGAAACTCCCTCCAGACACATCTGGGGCCGCCTGATCATTCTGATCAAAGGCCAAACCACCCGGCTTCCACTTCAGCAAGGGGAGGAGACTCAGTGCCCACTGGAGCACCAAGGAGGGTCATGCAGCGACTGAGAACAAGACAGGCCTTCCCAGCTACCTGGGCATCCTGCAGTCCAGTCCAGGGGACACTCAAATGGACTGTCACATACGCCTGTCTTCCTTCCTTCCTTCCTTCCTTCCTTCCTTCCTTCCTTCCTTCCTTCCTTCCTTTTTTCCTCCCTCCCTCCCTTTCTTCCCCTTCCCCCTGTCTTTCTCTTTTAGTACATTTACACCAAGTTTGGGTTGGAGTTCTGTTCTCTCAACACCCTTCCTTCTGCCACGCAGACCTGCCTGCACCTGCCGACAGTTCCCGGTCCACATCTCTCCAGTGCCGGCACTCCATGGGATCTGGAGGTGGGCTGGGGTCCTCCTGGTCTTTGGGACCACTGTCTGTTCTCCTTCCATAGAACAAACAAGCAAACAAATAGCCCAGCTTCCCTGAAGCACACGTTGTAGGTTTCTCCTCTCCTGTAGACGCCATCTGCTGTTCTCCCAGGCAGTGACAAAGCTCGACACCACGTCACTGGTCACTGTCACTCCACCAGTGCCGTGATCACCCCCCTGGTGACCTTCACCTCTGGGTGAGGGAGAGCAGTCACCTACCTCTGCTCCTTAATTCCCCACCTCCCGTGTGACCTCCCCCCTCCCCCGCCTGCCATTCACCCTCTGACCATTTTCGTGTGCATATTATTACCCATGACCATACTCCCTGCAAAATCTTTAATTAAACCATCTGTTTTGCAGCAACCCGACCTCTTATCTTTCCAGCTCACTTGCTCTGGTACTTCTGCGTTAATAAACCTTCATGTAAACTGAGTCCTCTCATGCATTAGTGCCCACTCCACCAGGTCCCTGCCTTCCTCACCGCCATCGACTTTGTGACTCCGTGCCCAATGCTCTCAGTTTTCTCTCCCTCCCGTCATTGCCCTCCCCTAGCAAACCTGAAGCCTTGGTTAAATCCAACACTATTAACCCTGTGCTCATACTTGGCCAGTTGGATGGGGTCTGGAAAAATTATCAAATTGTTCTGTGGGCGGGAAAAGATCATCTCACTTTAAACCTGTCGTGAGGTGAAGTATTTCCAGCCCTGACTCGGGGCCCTGGCACGTGGTTCAATTGGCTTCCTCTTACCTCCTCTCCAGCTGCCCATTTCACGCCCCCTCCCCCTGAGTGTCCAACAGCCTCCCTCTCATCCTCAGTCTTAGCAGAGGACTCACTTCGCTCCTCTGAAAAACTAGAAGCAGCGTGTGGAGAAGTCCCAGGGGTGTTCATCACCAGCCTGCCCATCTGTAGTTACACGCTCAGAGCGTGACAACACACGATTACAGCCCACCGGTTACCCTGGCCCACATCCCAGAAGCCAGCCTCGGCTCCTCTCTTCCTCGCAGTCCAAGAGCACCCAGCATCTTCAGTCGACAAACACTAGCACCAACACACCATTCCCACTAATTCCCGTCTCCCACCACTAAACCTGGTCCTGAGATTCTTCTGAGCCTTGCTACAAACAACCAAATTAGTTGAAATTAATCTTGCTTCTGTTAACCCCAGTCTACCAATGACTTAAGCAAGGTAGAAGTTCATTCTTTCTCACAGAAGAGTTCCAAAGGTGGGGTACTTGGGACCAATGTGGAGAGTCACGGTCTTCGGTTTCCTTCTACCTTCCTGCTCTGCCATCCTGCACCTGGTCCACGATGCCCGCATCTCCCTGGTCATCATGTTCATGGCCAGCAGGAACAAGGATGGCGACCAGGACTCCTGCTCCTCCATGCCAGGTCCAGCAAAGTTCTGGAAATCCACTATAACTTCTGAATTTGTCCCATCTGCCATTTCTACCTGAATGAGGGCTAGTAAACAGTTCTTAGGCAGCTGCATTATAGTCCAGAAAACATGTAGAATCTTCTTCCCAAGTAAGGGAAGATGAAGATGTTTGGGGGAGGAATTAGGTGTGCTTGATATGTCTTCTGGGTCCATCTCACCAGTCTATTCTCCACACAGAAGCCAGCATGATATTTTAACGTGTAAATCAGGGCATTCTTGTACATTATTGTACATTATTAAGTAGCTGCCCATCACATGGAGTCAAATCCGAGGTCCTTACCGTGTCCTATGTGGCTCTCCGTGACCCGGCCCCGAGGAAGACTCCATGTGTCTTCTCTGTCTTCTCCACGCTACTCCTTCTAGCCATCCTGCTCCTCAGACACACCCGACCCACATGCTCATTCTCTCTTTGCACTGGCTCATTTTCTGGCTTAGAACTCCTCCCCCATTTGCACATTTCCCTCTTCCTCTCTCTAGCCACATTTCTGCTAATCTCTTTCCCTTTTGAGTCTCTCTTTCTACGTCCGTCCACCAATGCCCGCCATTTCCTCCATCTCTCTCCAAACCCGTCATTCGATGTTTCCCATCTCATCCTAATCCACATTCTGCTTTATCTGCCCTCTCGTTATTGGCTGACATCTTCGTGAGCGCCATAGTTCTGTGAAGACAGGGCCTGTCTGTCTTGTTTACCATCCCAATTTCTCTAATAGTGCCAATCTCTAGTAGGATCAAAGAAAACTGGGTTGAATGAAAGAGTTACTGAATTCGAATCTTGTGGCATTGGTTTCACTTTATTTGTAAAGTCTACAAAGCCAAGAATTTCTATATAAGAGCAGAGACTGTTGTAGTAGGCATGGTAGCACACACCCTCGAGAGGCTGAGACAGGAGGATCTCAGATTCATGGCCAGCCTCAGCAACCTAGTAAGGCCCTCTGCAACTTAGTGAGATCCTGTTTTAAAATAAAAAATAAAATAGGGCTGGGGGTGTAGCACGAAGGCAGAATGCCCCTTGGTTCAATCCCCACTAACACACACACATTCGAGCGCGCACAGACACACACACACACACACACACACACACACACACACACACTGTTGTTATTGTCCTTGTAAGAGACAATAGTATTTACAATGTTATACTCACAGCAATAGAAAGCTTTACAAACTCTAGCTCAATTGATGCCTTTCCTTGCAAGAGTGAGGCTTATGGTACTAACAGATAGGAGGTTGTCCGTGTATCTACTTTTATTGGTGCATGTGCTCACACCTCGTCATGAGGTAGTTAGATAGGGACACACATGCACACACACTTGGTGTGTTTCCTCCGGGTCCCACTGCACTCCGTGCCCTTCCCCGCATGTTTTATTGAGATAGATTGGTATTGACAATTTTATGTATGTGCATCGCATTCTTTAAACCATTAACTTCCTTCTGTCTCCTCCTTCCTTCTTTCACCCTCAATCCCTCCATGACTCCACTGGAGTCTCTCCTTTATCTGAGGTTTCTCTTGTTATCTAATTTCTCTCGAGCTTCCACATTGGAGAGAAAACATACAACTATTTGCTTTCTGCGAGTGGCTAATCTCACTTACCATAATATTCTCTAGACATTGTCAGGAACAATAAAAGTAGTGCTTTGAAGTATGCTGTTGACTGTATATCAATTGAATATGCGTTCTACATTTTAATTATGAACTCTGTGCATTCTGTTCTATTTAGGTATGCAGCTAGTTTTCTTTTGTGATATGTATGCATCTCATATTTGTCTGAAAGACTTCTTAAGATTTAAAAACATTTCAAATAAATTCTATCAATGTAGTGTTTTTAAAAAAGTCACTCAATTGATTATGTAGCCAGGAAGATTAAGCAATATATAACACAGGCAACAAAACCAACACACTTTGTCCACCAACAACAGGCATGCTCTTAAAGTCCTTAGATTTCTGAAACCTAACAAATTGGAAAGGCTACAGAAATCTGAGAACGCTCCCGCAGTCTGCGTCCCCGGTAAGTTTATGTAAAATCGTTGACCCGGATCCGAGGGTAGACCTCTTTAACACAATCAATGCAGGTGCAATCAGATAAGAACATTCTACTGTTTTATTAAAGTGCCTCTAATTCAAAACTCAATAGCCCTCACACATCCTTAATCAGGGACGACATCCTGTGAGGTATTTCCACGAGTGATCTTAAGACTCTGGCTTTGGCTGGTTAGCCAGATGTTCTACAAATAGCAATCCCAGGATCCTGTGTATCCTCCCTTGACACTTCTTAACGCCTGCTTCTTCATTGTCTCTGTGTTTTCGACCCTCGTAAACAGTCAGAGCTGTCCTCTCATCTGGAGTCACTGGCGCTGGCTGGTGCCTTCTCCTGGATGGGCTTGGAAAAGCGGGGCGTATTCCTTGGGAGCTGGAGACTTGGAGAGGAGGGGCCTCTGAGTCTCGACCTGTGAATGGTGTCCCCACAATCTCCAGCCCTTTGGTTGCCCTGTGAGAATCCTGAGAATGTGTATGCAGGAGACCATTACCTTCTTCCCAGAGAAAATATGACTCAACACAGTGTGTCCAGAACACAGAGGGTGACCCGAACTGGAGGACAGGGCGTGCGCTGTTTACTTCTTGGTGGCTGTTGCCTTTCGGATGATGCTCAGCTTGCTCTGCTGTAAGCGAGAAATTGCCATTCGGAGCAGCTGAGCACAGCCTTATCTTCATTTAGTTAACCTGAAGTATATTGAAGATATCAGGTCTAGTATTTAGAGGTCCTATTGTTTACTAATGGCTTCCTAGTGGGGTGAGACATTTGCTAATTTCTTTTTTTTTTAATACTTTTTTGGTACAGTAAAGTCTCACATCATAATGTAGTCATGGTGGTAGTGACATACATGCACACAGCACTTGGTGGGCTTTCCCCTGGCTCCCCCCCTTTCCCCATGCAGAATATCGAGATTGACATTGGTGGTATTCTCATGTATGTAAGTAATATCAATGGAAATGAACCCTGCATTGATCCTCCCCCCGCCCCAGTCCACTAGACCACCTCCATGGCCCCGCAGGAATTTCTCCTCTCTTATCTGAAGTCAGAGAAAACATATGACCCTTTACCTCCTGTGACTGGCTAATTTCACTTAACATAAGTTCTCCAGGTCTATTTTGCTGCAAATAACATAATTTGGTTCTTTATTGATGAGTAGAATTCCATCGTGTTTCTATTCCATAATTTTATAACACGTTCATCCGTTGATGGACACCTAATTTGGTCCCATAATTTGACTGTTGTGAATTGTGCTATTATAAACATGGATATGCATATATCACTAAGTATTCTGATTTCAGTCCTTTTGGAAAGATATCCAGGAGTGGTAGAGCTGATCATTCCCAAGGTGGATCCATTCCCAAGTTTCTGAGGAACCTCCACACTAATCTCCATAGAGGCTGTACTAATTTGCACCCCACCAACAATGTATAAGACTTCATATTTCCCCACATCCTCACCAGCATTTATTGTTTGAATTCTTTTTTTTTTTTTTTTTTTTGCGGTACTGGGGATTGAACTCAGGGGCATTCTACCTCCAAGCTACACCCCAGCCCTATTTTTTATTCTTTTTTTGTTTTGAAACTGGGTCTCGCTAAGTTGTGGAGGGCCTCACTATGTAGCTGAGACTGGCCTCGAACCCAGATCCTCCGGTCTCAGCCTCCCCGAATACTGGGATTACAAGCATGCGCCACCACGCCCGGTTATTGTTTGAATTCTTGATGATTGCCATTCTGGTTGAAGTTAGATGGAATCTCAGTATAGTTTTGATTTGCATCTCCCTGATTGCTAATGATGCTGAACATTTCTTCATATATTTATTGACCATTTGCATTTCTTCTTTTATGACGTGTCTATTTAGTTCAATTGCCCATTTCTTGATTGGGTTATTTGTATTTTTAGTTTTTAGTATTAATTAGGTCTTTTAAGTACTTTGTGCATTCTAGATATTAGTTCTCTATCAGAGGAATAGCTAGCTGGTAAAGATCTCCCATTCTGTAGGCTTTCCCTTTAGATAGATTCTTGATGGTTTCCTTTGATCAGAAGAAACTTTTTATTTTTTTTATTTTTTTATTTTTATTTTTTTGCGGTACTGGGGATTGAACTCAGGGGCATTCTACCTTAGAGCTACACCCCCAGCCCTATTTTTTATTCTTTATTTTGAAACCGAGTCTCACTAAGTTGCGGAGTGCCTCACTAGGTAGCTGAGGCTGGCCGAGAACCCGGATCCTCCGGTCTCAGCCTCCCGAATGCTGGGATTACAAGCGTGCGCCACCATGCTCGGCTTCTGAGAAGAAACTTTTTAGTTTAGCTTTTTTTTTTGTGGTATTGAGGATTGAACTCAGGGACATTCTACCTCTGAGCTACACTCCTAGCTCTATTTTTGATTATTTATTTTGAAATAGGGTCTCACTAAGTTGCAGAGGGCCTCACTAAGTAGCTGAGGCTGGTTGTAAACCCGCAATCCTCCTGTCTCAGCCTCCCAAGTACTGGGATTATAAGTGTGCGCCACCACGCCTGGCTAGACTTTATAGTGTAATGCCATTCCATTTATTAATTCTTGTTTTAATTTCCTGAGCTTCGGGAGTCTTACTGAGGAAGTCTATGCGTGTTACTATATGTTGGAGTATTGCCCCTGTGAGAAAAGAAAGCCTTTTCAACAAATAGTGTTGAGAAAACCGGTTGTCCATTTGTAGGAAAATGAAATTAAAACCCTACCTCTCACCCTGCACAATAGTCAACTCAAGATGGATCATTTGCTAATTTCTAACAGCAGCAAGGTGAGGAAGGTAGGTATGCACCCTGCTCAGCCCCGGCTCATCCTGGGTGGGGGCAACAGAGGCATTTCTGTCTCTGCAAATAAACAGCAGCATGGTCTGGTCACAGCAGCCTCCAGAGAGACTCCTTTGACCTTTTCCAGGGGAAAGGGCATCAATGCCAACACTTGCCTGGCAAAAGAAATCTGTTCTCCTGCAGCCTGTTGACCTGCCTGCTTCACCTTGAGCACTGGGCTGGCCAGGCATTCTGTTCCCTTCGGGGTGGAGCCCTTGGGAGCCTCCTGGGTCATTAGAACCACAGTGATGGTTAGAGAGTTTTTCCTAAAAATCTACCAGGCATTATTATGCAACTTTTGTGTGTTATGGGTTGCAAAGAGAATGTCTCCTGGAAGAGCTCATGTGTCGCCAATGTAAAAACGCTCAGAGGTGAAATCAAAATGGGGCTGTAATCTCATCAGGGCATAAATCCCTTGAGGGAGTCATCATTTGGATGGATTTACTGGGTGGTAATGTAGATGCGTGGGGCGTGGCTGGAGCAGGTGGGGCACTGGGGGTGTGGCTTTGGGAACTATACCTGTCCCTGGTCACTTCCTGTCTCTGCTCCCAGCATCCCTGATGTGAGAGTGGATTTCTCCTGCCTCTGCAGTTTCTGCTTTGGAGCCTGCAGACTGTGAACATGAAAGCACCGAAACTGTGAGCCCAATAAACCTTTCCTCCTCTAAGTTGCAATTGTCAGGTATTTTGTTCACAGAGACAAAATGCTAACTAAAAATGTGTGTGTGTGTGTGTGTGTGTGTGTGTGTGTGTGTGTGTGTGTAGTGCTGGTGATGGAGTTAAGTGCTTCATTCTCATTCATGTTAGGCAAGGGCTCTACTTCTGAGCTACATAATCCCCAATTCCATTCACATTCTTTCCCTAGGCTTTTATTTGAATATTCTCTCTCTCTCTCTTTCTCTCCCTCTCCCTCTCCTTCTCTCCCTCTCTCTTTCTCTCATGCTTATGCAGAAGAGTTGCTCCCCGATCCCCAATCTTTATTAACTTAGCAGTCTAATTGAGGAGCAAATGGAGAATTCAAGATTCATTCGAATTAGGTGATCAATTAGTTTGCTCATCACTACCGCATTTACAGAGAGCCATTGTGCTTGGATGTGTGTCGCCCAAGTCCTGGGCCCACAGAAAATATGATCCCTGCTCCTCAGAGGCACACAGTTCAGTAGGGGAAGTCAAGCAGGAGAGGAGGATTTTGTGAATATGGGAATGTACTTCTTTAAAGAAGAACAAAAGAGAGAGCCTCAGGCCATTTAGGCTGTGTCTTGCCCAACCAGGGAGGAGAGAGTGAATAGGTGAACCAGGGTTTTATATCCAAATTGGGAAATATATGCAGAAGATCAGGCTTGAGATATGCAAATATAATGAAAGCAGATTTGCATTTTGGACTTTGAGGTGAATGTGGCATTTCTTCATGTAGATAAGGATTTGAGGGCCACCAGCCTTCAGAAATCATGAGTAATAGTTTAGAAAAAGGCTAATATTTATGCAAACAGTATTCTTAGCTATAAGTCAACTCATTAACCCCATATAAAGTAGCACTATTATTATCCCTATTTCTTTTCCTTTTTGATATTCTAATATTATTTTTATTAATATTATTTTGTTGGTGCATTGTAATCGCACCTCATGATGCACCTCGGGGCCTCAGGAACGTACATGCCTGAAGCATGTGTGAGTTTTAGAAGTGGAGGCAGAGGTTTTGAATGAGTTTCCTATGGTCACCAGAAAACAGGTACAGGAGGGAGTAGTCTAATGTTGCTGATCAGGCATTATGGTGGAAACTGAATGTAGGTGAAGAAAGGAGAGGAGAGAAAAAGAAGGAAGAGAAGGATGGGATTTGGAGATACCCATATTTATGGTGCCCTGAGGCTGTCAAGGAGACTGCTTCACCCCCAGGGGCTGGCGAGAGAAGGAGAGTGTGTGCAGAAGGGGTAGGCAGGTATGGTGGGGGTGTCTTTAGGGGCAGCAGTCCCAACTATTTTTCTCCAGTTCCCCAGGCAACCCGGGAGCATGGCGGGCAATGACTGGACCCAGTGCCTGTCTTGTGCCCCAGCCGAGTCAGAGCACCTGTTGGCAGGTGTGTGGGAGCCAGTGTGACATCATCTTTGGGCAGTGAGGACTCTGGTCTATTGCAGTCATGATCTCTCTCCCAACCTGGTTACAGGCTTGTGCAAGCAGACACACACACACACACACACACACACACACACACACACACACACCATCCTCCTGTTGGTTCGTTCGTTACTGCGTTTTCACTCACAGGTGATACAAAGTTGGACAGAGTTGAAAACGACTCTGTTCTTCCCCAAGGCATTTGGCATTGAGTCGGAGAGTTTGGGATATTTGGCTCCTAATGAACCATAGAAATATCATTGAACTAGTTCTCCACACCACTCATCATTAGCCGGAGCCTGACAAAACCATTACATGTTAAGATTTTTAAATTGCCCCTGTAAATTAAGATAAACACACTCACAATTCACAGGAGAGAGAGAGAGAGAGAGAGAGAGAGAGAGAGAGAGAGAGAGAGAGGATGCAGAGTACCCAGAAACGCCAAGGACATTCTAATTTTAGAGTAAAGAACCCAGTGTTCGCACACAGGGTGAGGTTGGAATGCCAGGGTGAGGTGGCATGCTCTGGCTTCCTCACCTACTTCAGAGTTCATATCGGGCGGAGCTTTGATATTAGCCTGCTTGTCTTCTGATTCTTTGGGGACACTTTTTTTAAAAATTTCAATTGATTTCTTAGAACCAACAAAGCAGGTTTGTGGCAAATGTAGCAAAAGCGAATTCATAACTCTTGTCTAATGAGCAAGGTTCTCTTCTCCAGGGGGAAATGGCTCCTGGATTCCTTTGGTCTTGGCAGACATGGGTGAGCTGGGAAGGGACTGAAATTTGTTTGAAGAGCATGTTGTCAGGGAGCTGAAGGAGTTTACCTAGCGAAATGGGAAGGCACAGGTGCACAGATTTAGCTGTGTCCTGGGGGGAATTAAAATCTATTTTTAATCAGTGCTACTGCAGAGTGGAAGTCCTGTCTGTATGCTCACGATGAGAAGTGGGGCTGACTGGGGCCTGACACCTTGTCATGCAGGATGGAGTCTAAAGAAATAACACTGGAACTTCAGCTGCAACAGCCTACATCAAACAGGCGGCGCTAGCATGTATGGAGCACTGACAAGCTTGGTACCATGAGTTTTGTTTGGATAATTCCATTTCCTTTCTTTAATTGTTTTAGAATTTTATCGGTGCAATGCGATTGTATATCATAGTGAGATTCAAAATGATACATGCATGGATGCACAGGACATCTCCTAATGTGCATCTCCTAATCCTCACACCAACTGGTACAACTGGCGGTATCCTGGAGGTAACTAAGGCTCCTGCTATAATTTGGAGCCAGAAGGCCCCCCAAAAGGCCTAGGGGGAGGTCTTTAGGTCAGAGGGAGGGTGTCCTTGAAGAGAAGGTGGACCCTGTCTCCTTCTGCCACCCCGGTTTGCCTCCTGACCACGAGGTGAGTGATCGGCACACATGCCCTCCTGTAGTGACGCCGCCCTGCCTCAACCCGGACCTCTCGCCAGGGCTGACTGAACCTGGGCCCAAACCTCCAGAACTGTAAGCGCAAATAAACCTTTTTTCTTTATAGGTTGATTATCTTGGGTGATTGTTTTAGTGACAGAAAACTGACTAACATAGATCCCAAAATCCCAAGGATGAGAAAGCCTCTCCAAGTTCTTCTTTTTTTTCCCCCCTCTTTGGTTCTGAGGATTGAACCCAGGTGCATTCTACATCTGAGCTATACCCCTAGCCCTATTTTATTTTATTGTCTTTATTTGGAAACGGGGTCTCACTAAGTTGTTGAGGGCCTCGCTAAATTGCCAAGGCTGACCTCGAATCTGTGATCCTCCTGTGTCAGCCTCTCAAGTACTGGGATTACAGGCTTACATCACCATGCCCAGCCCTCTTCAAGTTCTCAAGATGTGAATGGAACTGCTGTTTTAGCATAAGGCCTGCCTATTCGATGGGTGTATTCTCCAACCCCACTCCATCAGCTCCTGGGCAGGCTGCCAGATTCCGGAGGACCCCGTGCAATCTCCCTATTCGTAAATTAGGCACGCTTCCAGAAGCAGGGGCTCTCGGCCCCACGGGGTCAGGCTCTGGCTCACTCGTTCCCTCTGATCCTGCCCTGGAACGCAGCACTCAGTCAGCACTGAGAGAATGAGGAGATGGATGGACGAGGCCGGGGAAATGATTCTGACTAAATCTTCTACTGAGTCAGCCTGTAAGCAAAAATAGGCTGGAAAAGTCGGCAGGAACTTGGGGGAGAAAGATCTGGGAGAAAGACCTCTATTTGGAAAAGTACTATCTTTTAGTAAAGTACGTGGTTGCCAGCATATTCAGAGACGCAAGTGTCTATGGAGTAGCTCAGTTCGCCTTCGCTGTGGGGAGACGCTAAACACACAGCAAGCCTTCAACTGAAAGAGGGAAAGAAGACCACAAGAGCAGAGCTCTTTAGTGTGAACACCTCAGTCATCAGGCAGACAAGGGTTAAATGTTGGTGAAATATAGACTGAATAGAAGCACATACATGTTGCTCAACCAGATTTTGTTCAGTAGATGTTTGTTTAATCGCACAGACTATACCCGAATGAAGTAGGCCTGTATTTTAATAGTTTCAGCTCTGTGCTCTGGAGTTTTCTTATTTCATGATCAACACTGCATAGGATAATTATGAGTACAGGAGGGACTAAAGTAGATGGAATCATTTCACTCTTGGCATTCCTGTCCATAGAGTCTCCTCTCCTAATTCCGAAGCTCCTGCTTCTTGTGTTCCGGTGTTTTACTCATTACTCTGCTGGTAATGTGTTGTTTACCGAGGCGAGCAGCTCCGTCCTCCAGCCAGGATGCCCCTATTTTTGGAAAGGTCAAACATCTGTGCTCAAGAGCATGAACTTGGACAGCAGATGTCTCATTAACGTCCTGCACAGCTGCAAAAGAAACGCTCCACTCCGGGAGGGCTGGGAGAGGGCAGAAGCGCATGGTGGGTCTTTAGGCTTTTTCACACTGTGCAGCATGGGGCGCCCACCTCTGGGGGTGACCTTGGCTCAGGAACTTTACTTGGTTACATCTCCACCCTCCCAGGATCCGGCGGAGGCCAGCCACCGAGCTGTAATGAAAACAGGGAGCTGCCCACGGCTGTAAAAAGGAGTCCTGTCTGCCTCAAAGGAGGAGTGAACCAAGTGCGTCACTTGGAGATTAGAGTGGCCCAAGGGCCTGCGGAGGGGGAATGGAGGGACACAGAGGGTCCCTGCCCCCACTCCCCCTGTGCTTAATTTAGAAACTATTCATTAGAGTTCTTTGTCTACCAGGCAGGACCCCAAGGAAAAGCAGGCAGGAGAAAGTGGTATGGTATCCCAGAGAAGATTCAGAAGCAAGCACAAAATTAAAATGGCTCCTATGAAGAGTTGCTTCTGAGCTGACAGCTGCAATGGAAACATGCTAAACCCTGCATACCCCCTAGGGTGTCCTCCTGCTCCAAGAGGGCGCATTCAGTTGGGATTCAATCACGTGAGATTTGCTGCATTGAACTCCTATGGAGGTAACTGCAAAGCACATTCGTAAAGTTGTAGCTTGAAGACTTTTTTTTTTTTTTTAAATCAGTAAATCAGCGTAGTGTGAATCTTAAACATAAAAGTCAAAATATCATGAAGTTCTAGTCTTCATGATATGGTAATATCAGACTGAAGGAATTTCCTGTAGCAAGCGCAGAGGGACTTCATATTCAGGAACTAAATGAACTAACATTTATTTAATGTATTGTAGGTATTGAGCATTATGCTAAAGCCCTTTACATACTTCATCTTATTTAACTCTCAATTAGCTCATAAGTTAGAATTGTTTTGCCTGTTTTTCAGATCAGGGAGGGAAAGGCAAAGTTAGGTCTCCAAGGTCATATTTATTAAATTAACTCTAAAACTCATGCCCTTTCTTTATACCTTTTTGTCAGATATAATTATTCCAGATATAAGAACAGAGATTTGGGCTACGATAGGTAAACCTGTGTATTTTTTAATGAACTGAGCTTTTTATTCTTTTTGAACCATTGATAACATATCCAACTCAAGAAATAATTTACTAGGTATTTACTTTTTTTTTTTTTTTTGCGGTACTGGGGATTGAACTCAGGGGCATTCTACCTCCGAGCTTTACCCCCAGCCCTATTTTTTATGTGCCTCACTAGGTAGCTGAGGCTGGCCGCGAACCCGGATCCTCCGGTCTCAGCCTCCCGAATGCTGGGATTACAAGCGTGCGCCACCACACCTGGCTGGTATTTACTTTTTATACCCAACTCAAATTCTCTTGCTTCTCCAGGTTTGTTTATGATTTGCCTACTCTGATTGTGACTAGCAAAGTTTGTTTCTTCTCTTCTTTGAAATTTAATTTACCACTGAGCTTTCTCAGATTAATTTTGAATATAATATGCTGAATTTATACTCGTAACAAAGAATACAAATCTGACCCGTGGAGTATGTATGGCTAACAGTTATGATTGTTGGCTAGGGTTTAAATCAGGTTATTCTTGGTATTGTGTTTCATAGTTCAATTTATTTCATTGTATTATGAGCTCTTTAAGAGTGAGAATACTCATGTTCATTTCTCTAGCTCTATTTCAGCCAAGCAGAGGGCCTGGCAGATTGAAGGGTCTTAGTTAATATAGAATTTTATTAAAGAATCAGTATGGGCATCAGTTCTGTGCTTATGCTATTATCTTTGTAAGTTTTAGCAGGATCTTTTGCGTGAACTTCAAAAGTATTTCCCCCAGATTATATCCTTTTCTAGGTTTTGGGTCTCATTACTTTTGAGATTAATTATCTAGTCTCTACAATAGCTCTTGCTGAATATTTTACTGTCTGCACCACGGAGCTTCCCACATCTAGGATTGTAATTGCAGGACCGCAGAAGGCAGTAGTTAGTGAGGTTAAGAACATTCTTGGAAAGAAACATGAATTCTTGTTAAGGATAGAAAGGCTTTCTGTTTAGCCAGAAGGAAAATGTCTTCTGAGGTTTCTGCACTCTAATGCCAGATAACTCTGTGTGGGGAAAGCATGTCTCCAGGAGAATGCGGTTTTGTGTGCATGTGTGTTCATACAAGCATTTCACCCATGTTGACCTCCTCTCGATGCCTCCTGAAGTCATCCACTTCTAGATTAAAATTTTGCCACTTCATAAAAAATTTCATAATGTTTTTCTTCTAGTATTCAGAGTAAAGAAAGGTAGAAAATTATTTTAAAGGCCTTCCAGATGTTATTATCTAGTATCATGAGTGACTGAATGAGGATGAATGCTTATATTTTTGAAATGTTTGAGAAGGTATAGGGATAAATGCTTAAACAGCACCAAAGCAAAATTATTCAAATCTCTCCCTTGTTTTACATGCATAATTACCGGTTTCTTTTAATAAACTGATGATCATGTAGTATTCTAGAGCCAAACAGGGACTTCTAAACGATTTTCACACTCATTGGTTATTAACGTTTCCAAAGATCGAAATATTCCTAACATCCTGAGCCTGTGATTTTCAACAACAAGGCTTTAAATTCTTCTGACATTTCACGGAATTTTCTGTGGTGTTAGATCTGTGTTCTACACAAACTGCATTATAGAACATTTGATTTTTCTCTGAGGGGGGAAAAAAAAAGCTAGCAATAATTAACTCTTAGGAAATCCAGTTCAAGTGGATTTTAAATATGCATGATAAAAATAGATTGTGTATCCAGGAGTTGTTGGATGATACTTAATCAACAGTAATTGTATTTCAAGCAAAGCATGCCCTTTTCCATACCTCGCCTGACACTCCCTCACGTTAGCCGGGATGTGTCATGAGCGGGGATGGTGGTGACCCACGAATTGTTATGCTTGAATGTCTCTTAAACCATTCCGAGTTAAAGGTCACTTGAAGTGCCGTGGAAAAGATAATGTCCTACAGGTTGTCAATAAAATCCGTGATATGATTTATTACTTGGAGTCAAGTGTTAATTGGATGGCAGCTGCCTCTGAATGGATAATCTTTTTCTTTTCTTAATGCTGACAGATAAAAATGGAGATATTAGTTGAAATGAAGGAAGCCTCTTAGTCTTACCTGGAAGTCTGAGGTTTGCTAATTGTTCGACCCTAATTTATTTATTTATTTATTTATTTATTTATTTATTTATTTATTTATTTATTTATTTCATGTAAGAAATTGGTGGTCATGGTCGGTCAGGAAAGGGAGCGAATGCTTCTGCACGGAGTGCAAAACAGTCAGCTTTGCCTCGGTCAGGTTCAGCTGGGAAGCTGCAGAGGTGAAGTCTGCTGTCGCTTTGGTCTGGCCTAACCTTTCGGGGCTGTGGTCTTTTCCTGTCCCTTGTCTGGCCTCCCAGGCCCTCTAACGCTTACCTGTCTGCTCTTTATTTTGTTCTTTTAAAGCTGCCCATGCTTAAAATCGACAGTCTAAAATGCACTGAGTTGTGGTGTGCATGCATAATTATTCTCCTGTTAGTCAACCCTTCTAAGAATATCCCTGGCCGATCACGTAGACTAGAGCGACCAAGAGCCCAGGCGCCTTTACCTGTGAACTGGGCTCGTTCATCTGCTTGACGGGATAGGAAATATGTTCTCACTGTTTTTGTTTGGTTTTTGTTTTTAATGAAGAGTAACTGAGATTACAAATAACTTGGAAGTTGTAAACCACAAAGAGCTAACTAAAGCAGAGATGATGGTTTTTTTTTTTTTTTGCAGTATTGGGGATTGAACTCAGGGGCATTCTACCTCCGAGCGATACCCCCAGCCCTATTTTTTATTCCTTATTTTGAAAACGAGTCTCACTAAGTTGTGGAGTGCCTCACTAGGTAGCTGAGGCTGGCCGCGAACCCAGATCCTCCGGTCTTAGCCTCCCGAATGCTGGGATTACAAGCATGCGCTACTATGCCCAGCTGAGATGATGGTTATTAAGGGAGGATAGACCTCATGGTGTCTATTCAATTGCCCCAATGAGCCAGACGACAGGTGCAGAACTCCATCGGGCAGCTATGCATTCTTTCTTAGTGGTACCAAACGAATTCCTCCTATGGGGTTATTGCTAATTTCACTGGCTCTGAGCTAAAAATGACTGGACTCTTTCTACTCTAGGCTTTATAATACTTGATTTTAGAGAAGCCAGACCTCACTTTGGGTATTGAATGGGTGATCTTCCTGAACGTGTCCCATAAAATTCATATATATTTTTTTCGGAACTGGGGATCGAAACCAGGGGCATTCTACCTCTGAGCTACACCCCTAGCCTTATTTTTTATTCTTTATTTTGAAACGGGGTCTCACTAAGTTGCAGAGGGCCTCACTAAGTAGCTGAGGCTGGCCACCAACCTACAATCCTCCTGTCTCAGCCTCTCAAGTACTGGGATTACAAGCATGTGCCACCATGCCCTGCTATGAAATTCATATTGACACTTAATTAAGCCAATCTGATAATATTGGCTGGCGATGGAGTCTTTAGGAAGCAGTTAAGTCTTGGGGAAGAACCCTTATGAAAAGTCTTAAGGGGAGGGAGGGTTACCCATTTGCTTTTACACCTTCCACTATGTGAGGACTCAGAAACAAGGTGCTATCTTGGAAGCAGAGAGCAGCCTTCACAAACACCCCACCTGCCAGCACTTGGATCCTGGACCCCCCCCCTCCCCAGTCTCAAATGCTTTGTTATAGAATAGACCAAGATAGGGGGTAAATTCCAGCTTCACTTAACGTTCAAATTAAACCACTCCTTGAGCCCGTCTCACTTACCATAAGGCTGACTTTCTTCCCATTAGTGTTCCTCCTCCTTTCTTTCTCCATCTGTAGCCTGCTTCAGTGATCCCACATATCAGAACTGAATGCTTATCGCCCCAGACCTGAGAAAACCCGAAGGCTTGCTCAGGTCACCGGGAAGTTCAACGTTCTTCACTGAACTGAAACTTGTGCTACTCCTGAAGTAGAGATGCTCTGTACACTCTAGGTATGTGAAGGCCACTGCGAAAAACCAACCACACTGCCCATCCCAGCTTACACAGTAGCTTCTCTGTGCGCATGGCTGACAAGAAAGATGCCAAGTGGGCTAGTTTGTATCCAGAGGTTCCTACCATGCCTGCCTTGGCCCAGTCCCCCAGGACCTCAGACCTTAATTGCATTCTCAGTGTCTCTACAAGTTGACCAAGATTTCATGCTGTCTGCATGGTGGAGGAGTCTCAGCCTCAGCCACATGGTGACTAACTACAACTCTCCTGCAGGAAGAGCCTCTGCTCAGACCTTATCGAGAGCCCAGCGTTCTCCAACTCTACCCCATGGCAAATTTCCACTGGTATCTGTGGTATACTTTGTGCCATCCTGCATCAGCAGACACACTCTGACAAGGTTTCTCCTCAAAAGAAGTTATGGGACTTTCCCTGAAACTAGGACCTTTTCCCATGTCTTCAAATTCTTTCTTATATCCTCTCCCCCCAAAAGATGTCTTCCTAATCAAAAAAGGTCTAGTTATATGATTTTACTCCAGACCAAAGAATGTACTTCCATGCTCTTGCCTGCAGAACTAGAAGAATTCAGCATGTTTTCTTGCTAAATAACTTTAAAAATTCTAATTATCTAGGCAATCACATATATAGAGATTTTTTTTTTTACTAAAAATAAACTGCTTTTCAGAATGTTTTCTAATATGTTAACACTTTATATGAAGCCTTTGGCCAGTGTGTGAGAATCTGAATGAATATGCACATTTGGTTTTCAGAAGTGAGAAATAGCAAAATCTTGAAAATTAAATGAAGTTTTTAGAATTCTCAGATTAATAAAATGAAGTGTTAAACAAGACACAATTAGCACAACATTCAATGAAACATTATGAAAAAATTAAGAAGCTAGATGATTAAATATGAACCTGTCAACATATTTTTTTCATTTGTACTG
>PVLC010009655.1:0-53233 GCA_004027655.1 Graphiurus murinus | reverse complement strand
CATTGCTGAGGCTGTCCTTGAACCTGTGCTTCTCCTGTCTCAGTACTGGGATTACAGGTGTGGGCCACCATGCCTAGCCTGGACCCACCCTTAGACCCAGGCCCCAGGGCCCCTGCCCTGGGAGCTGCTCCCATGAGGCCACGGTGCCCAAAGGAAGCACCTGCACCCCTCCTTCCACCCACCCTGGAGACATCCCTGATTAGGGCCAAGCAGTTCCCCTAAAGACAGCCGACAGCCCCTGTCACTGGTGTGTGCACTCCTAGGCCCGAGGACAAGCTCTCTGAGGGAACTGGACAGGGCTTGGGTGTGAGACCTGGTGTCCCGAGGTGTGCCGAGGCCCCAAGCGGTGATGAGCGGGGCGGGGCAGTGAGCACAGGGGAGATGGTGGCCAGGTGGGCTTTCCCCGTGAAGCGCATGCCGACACAATGCACCGAGGAGTCCCAGGATTCCAAATTCCACCCTGGCCTCCAGGTGTGTCGGAAATGGATTTAACAAGGTAGGAGGACAGAGCATATTTCATTTAATGGTTTGTTAGCTTGATTTATGACTTTTAAATATGAGACATATGGGAACCGGCCTCCATGCGTGCTCCTGCCCTGGGCCTTGCCAATGCCAGGAAGGGCTGCAAGTTCCACCTGCAAAACCTCTGCCTCTTCCATGGCAAGGACGGACTGTGCTGGATCCCAGGGAAATGTTGCAAGGAGGTAAAAGGAGGTGGCAGGATATACACCACCCTCCTATCAGGTCTCATCTCCTAACCTAGAGCAAGTTAGGTTGGAGCCCAAGCCAGAGCCATAGTGGCCCTGCACGTTTATGTAGCATTTCACAGAATGCAAAGTTCTTTCCCTACTACCCCCGGATGTAACCGCCTTGTCGGGTGGGCAAGCTTGAGTGTATTCCCCATCTCTCAAAAGTGCTGAGACTCAGAGAAGTCAGGGGATTGCCCAAGGTTGCACAGCTTGCAGGTCAAGGACCCTACCCTGGAAAGGGGCTCCCCCACCCATGTGCCACACCACCTGTGCGCTCTCTCAGTCTATCCTCTCCATTCTCAGTGATGGCAGAAGACAGGGTACATTAGCAGGTGAGGCTGAGGCCATCTGGCTGGCCCTCCCAGCTCCACACACAAACCTCTAAGAGGCCAAGTTCAGAGAAGCACCTGAACCTTCTTGAGTTTATGTAAATGGAGCCTGCCCTCCCGCCCCATGATTCCTCCAGCCCTAATGACCAGGTTCCACATACAAACGGCTGTGAGTCCAGCAGAGCTCCCACAGGAACCGATGGCCACTTCTCGTCCATTAATGGTGGCAGCAGGAATTGCAGGACCGAGCAGACCCACAGCCTACCCAAGTCTGCTGGTAGTGGCTGGACAATGGTGACTGTGAGCCCCCTGGGCCAGAGGGAGGGTGTACAGTGTGGAAGGAGGAAAAGAAGAATTGTGGCCAGGAAACCTGTTGCCCGAGATCCCTGGCTTCTTTCTCTATGCCCACTCCTTCCTTCTCTGCATCTCTCTCCCCATTTCCCCTTCTCTTCCTCCCTTGTCTGACCCCCATGCCCAGCACCGAGCACCATGGCAGGACTCTGAGCTCAGTGGGCGCCCTTAGTTCCCATTCTTTGGTGTAGAAACCAGTCTTGGGACTCTTGTTTCCAGCATGGTTTCCAAGATTTCCAAATCTCTGTTTCTGGTATGTCCGGCACACATTGCCTTTGCGGGCACTGTCCCCAGCAGAGCATGGGTCCTGGGCCTGTCCCTCAGCCATGGCTGCAGTCTAACCCACGCTTGCCTTTCCAGCCTCTTCTCCCAGCACTCGCCTTCCCTGACCGCTTGGGTTCTCAGAGGTCAGTGACCTTCCTCATTCTGTGTCTTTGATTGGATCACTCCCTGCTTGACCTGGCAGAATTTGGCCTTAGCCTTCAGGGCCCAGCGCAAACAGTACCTGCTCTGCGACACCTTCTGGCTTCCTGGGGGTGGGGTCTGTGCCCGCATCCACTGCTCTCACCGGGGCCTTGGTAGCCTTCTGCACCAGTCACAGCCCCTACCACATTCGGGCTCCTTCTTGTGAGTGTTGACTAAGGGAGTGAGGCAGGAAAATCATACTGACCTGTGTTTTAGTTTCCTGTGGTGCTATTTAAAAAAATCACCAGAAACTGGATGCTCAAAACAATAGAAACTGATTCTCTCAGAGTTCTACAGCCCGGAAGTCACCAGTTGGTTATCACTGGGCTGAAATCAAGGTGTCAGCAAGGCCATGTCCCTCTGGACACCCTAAAACTCGCGCCTTTCCTCTGCACCTGGCAGTCCTTGGCTGTGGCCTCTGGACTCCAAGGCCGGGACCTTTCCACCCCTCCTCTCCTCACACCACCTCTGTGTGTGCAGTCTCCCTCTTCTCTCTTATAAGAAAAAAAAAAGGCCCACTCTGATAATCCAGAATAATCTCTGCATTTTAAGATCACATCTGCAAAAGACCCTTTGTCATGTAAGACGGCAAAGGAACCTTCCCGTATCGGGACGTGGATATACCACAACCTGTTTGAGGATTTCAACTTTGTATTTGTTTGGATTTTTTTTCTTAACCTCTTAGGCTTCTGGGTCCAAGGGGCATTCACTCCATCGTGTCTGTGCTGAGGGCGATGATCCCATTCCATGGCCCCGAGGGCCTGTTGGCACTCTGCTGCTGCAGCACGAGGGTCAGCGTCACAGGGTGGATCAGGCTTCCCTCCTGTCCTCCAGCAGGCGGGCAGTACAACATGCAGGGAAGTCAGACATGATCCTGGTTTGTTTTCCCACAGTGGGCTTCGGGAAATGCCTAGCTGTCACTGCCTCCAATTATAAGGGAAGGCTCCCAATTATAACATTTGCTTTTGGACACACAAAGGAGGTGCTGCCTCTAGCATACACTTAGGCAGTTGAACTCTGCGACCTGAGAAAACAGATATAACATTGTTCCACATTAAATGTCAGCTTGTTGGCTTGGGCTCTTGCTTCCTCTGAATCCCAATTCTGTTATCAGGGTGTTCTGTGCCCCTTCTGGCTCCACGGCATCCCCATGTCTGCAAAACATGGCTTCCCATTCTTTGGTGGTGTTTGTAGATTCCACTTCTGCAGCTCTGCCAGCTCCGTATAGCTCTTTGCTGGTCGGGTACCTTGGAGAAAGCAAACCCAGCGTATGATAATCAGCTTAGAATGGAGACAGCTTTCAGATTTTATTTCATCAAGTCTCAGCAAATGCCAAAAGTTTTGCACCAAAGATTTCACCGTGTCTTGATCGGTGTAACTGCATGATTCCTGCAGAAAGATATTTGTGCAACCTAACAGATATTGACATGGCATTTGAAACTTAAAAATTCTGGGCTGGAGGTAAAGGAAAGGGAGTTCATTGCCCTTTGGCTTCTGCAAGTCTAAGAACCAGGGCAGCATCTCTGGGAAGAACCAGCAAGGTTCTCTATGTGCCCCACCCCTTGAGCCCCCTTACTTGACTCCTGTTTGGGGGCTTTGGGCCACAGTACCAGGAAGTCCTGCCAGTGTCATAGCCTTCCTTCCCAGCAACATGAGGGGGAGTGTGGCCAGGTCCTAACGGTCCTGGCACTCTGCTTGCCAAAGATTGGTGGACATTGTTTCTAGGTGCCTTATAGTTGAGCTGCTCTCTGAGAGGAGTAGGAGTTGAGGGTGAAGGGCAGGGCGGGGTGGAAGCCTGAGGCTGAGGGGGTCTGGAACAGCTGCAAGGGCTGGAGGGGCAGGCTCAGGAGCTGGCCCAGGGGTACACTGTTCCTCCCTGTCCCCTCTTCTCCACACTCAGCACCTGCGGCTTCCTCTGCTTCAAGGGCTCAGCTGCTGTCTGCCCAGCCTGCCTGGCCTCCTCATACCCTTTCAGGTTTCCCCTCCTCAGAGAGGCCTTCCTCAGTTACCTAAGTGTATTAGTGTCCTATTGCTGCTGTAACAACTTGCCTTGAACCAGTGACTTGAAACAGCAGAAATGCGTTATCTTCCCAAAAGAAATCTTCCTTGGCTAAAGTCAAGGTGTCCACAGGCTGAGTTCCCTCTGGAGGCTCTAGGGAGGCCTGTTTTCTTTCTTTCTCTAGCTCAATGAGATGCTGCTGGCATTCCTTGGCTTGTGGCCCCATTCCTCCATTTTCAAAGTGGGTAACATTGGGCCAAATCATTGTCATGCTGCCATCTTGCTGTCCCCTGCATCCCTCTCCTCTTATGAGGACTCTTGTGATGACGCTGGATTCTCCTGGATAATCCAGGCTAAACTCTTAGCTCCAGGACAGCTAACTAGCAGCCTTAATTCCTTAATTCTATACCCTAATTTCACATTGCCATGTAACCTAACCTACCCACGTAAAGTAACCAAGGCCACAAGTATTTTGTTCACTGCTACACTCTTGCTTTCTGGCAAACTGCCTAGCACCCAGTGGCACTCAGGAAATAGTGATTGAAATAAAAGTGGGAACCTTAGGCTGGGCTGCCCGTGAGAACGTGGCCCAACCTGTGGTGGCCCCAGTGAGTCTGGAGCAGGAGCAAGGCTGCCAGGGAGGCTGGGGCTGACCAGGGCCGGGAGCAGCAGGGCCGCTGGACTGGCAGCTGCCTGCTGAAGCAGAAGAAGAGAGGCTGGGTGTTCACAAGCGTGGCCTCTGGAGCCGGCCTGCCTGTTTCTGAATCTCCATCCTGCTTCTCAGTAGCTGTGTGTCTTGGGACAAGTGTCATAACTTCTCTGGGCCCTGGCTTCCTTGTCACCTAAAATGGGGATGGTGATGATGACGATCGATGTGAGCATTAAATGATGTTGGATATGTAAACATTCGTAGGACTTTGCCTGGCACATGTTAAGTGACATGTAATGTTCCTTATCAGCAGCTTTATTACTTCTTCAGGGGTCCAAGCGGGGTGTGGTTGTGAGGACCGCGGTCTAGCAGACATGACAACAGCCAGCCTGGCCTGCCATGTCAAATCGACAGCGCTCCAGTGAGCTCAGACCCCATGGAGGGGTCTGTGGGTCAACGGGAGAGCCAATTAGGGAAGAATGTAGCCACCATGAGAGCATGGCCAAGCAGGAGGGGGGCGGTGCAGACCCCGAATGCCAGGGGCCTGGACAAAACGCAGAGGTGGTGTGGCTGAGATGCAAAGTGTGCTCATAACCTTTAGATTCTGGCTATCTGAAGAGGAAGGTGGAGGGCTGAGCCTAGTGGCTGGCATGGGCTCCTGTGGGTGAGAGCGCAGCCTGCACAGGCCCGGAGGCCGTGGCTGGCACCAGTGAATGAGAGTCAAAGACATATAGAACCTCCTCTGCCATTAGAAAGGAAGCCACTGGAATGGGCAGCCTTGGGTGGAAGCCAGAGAGAGCTTGGAGGAAAGGAGACTGGACCTCGCCCTCCGTGGGTCTCCCGAGGGCAAGCATTGGGCTCCGGGGTGTTTGCGCAGGGAATGGACAGCCTTTGTTCTTACTCTGCCATCCTCTACCTCGGACTCTCCTGCGCCCTCGCTGGGGCTCCAGGAGGCTCTCAGGCCTGGACACTTCCAAACTCCTTGCAGGCCTTCGCCATCCCTGTTCTGGGCGCACACCTGTTGCTCGTTCCTGACTCTTTGCTTCCCTCTAGTGGCCTCCAGTCACTCTGCCACGCCAGGAATGTAGTGTGGACCCCAGCCATAGCCAGGATGAAACGCAGGGCAGGTGGCCACCCCATGGGTTCATTCATTCATTCCTCAAGCATCTTCTGAGAGAAACTGGGTGCCAGATCTGGGCTGGGTATGGTGTTACACACACAGCTGCTGCCCTCAGGAAGCTCACAGTCTAGTGGGGGAGATTGATATGAAAAGTCATTCCCCTGTGCTATGTTAAGAGCTAAAATTAGCCAGGTGGTACACACCTGTAATCCCAGTACTTGAGAGGCTGATACAGGAGGAGCGAAGGTTTGAGGACAGCCTCAGCAACTTAGGAAGACCCTCAACAACTTCGTAAAACCATGCTTCAAATGAAAAATAAAAAGGGCTGGGGGTGTAGTTTGAAGGTAGAGTGCCCTTGGGTCTGTTCTACCTCTGAGCTACACCACCAGCCCTATTTTATTTTTGTTTTTGAAACAGGGTCTCACTAGGTTGATGAAAGTCTCAATACTTGCTAAGGCTGTCCTCAGAACCTATGATCCTTCTGTTTCAGCTTCCCAGGTACTAGGATTACAGGTGTGTACCACCACGCCGGGCTCCTTTCTTAAAACTCGATTGGGTGATCCTTAGGAGGGTTGCTAAGTTGGTGGCATCCATGCCTGCCGATGTCACCTCCTGGCTGGATCGGAGAACTCCCTGAGCCCTGCCACTTCTGTTCTAAGCAGGCAGTAAGTGCTTGCAAGTTCCCTGCAGATGGGGGTCTTCGAAGTGACAAGGCCACAGCCCTGAGCCATCATCTGTGAACTCCAAGGAGCTAATGGAAGGAGTCTGAGGATGTTATGAAGCCCATACGCCCATCACCACATCCCACCTGGAAGACCCCCAAACTGCAGCACAGGCTGGGGTGGGCTGCAGGGATGGGTGCTCACAGACTGGAAGTCTGGAACTTAGAGCAAGAAGTAGCAGACCATTATACCACCATTATAAGCAACGTGTCCCCTGGGAGTGTGAAGTTCAGGAAGGAGCCATCCCAGCTCCAAGCAGGTGCTGGGAAATACTGTTTGTTTGTTTGCTTGTTTGTTTGTTTTTTCACATGCATCAGACAGAAGGGTCCCACCTGGGAAAGAGCATCCTGCCCCAAAACACATGCTCCTGGGCCTGCCCAGGAAGTGTGCAGAACTGTAAGGCCATGGAGCTGGCAGCTGAGGATGCCTTCATCTTCGGTGCTGCTCTGGGTTGAGGTCAGATGTTAACTTTTCCCAGTGTTCAGCTCCATCTGATGGTGGTTGGCAGAACCCAGACCCAGTTGTGAGTATGTGAAACGGCATGCTTGACCCCCCTAACTCCTCCTGATGGTCTTCTGCTGATGGTGTTTCTTAAAGATACAAAACAAAACAACTGGACTGTAATGGCTGTGGGGGAGATCAAGGACATGCAATCAGGATTTGCTTTAGAAGAAACTGGAATACTGTGGAAAGTCTGAGCCTTGGGGCCAGATTGGTCCTGGTGGCCTTTCCAATCCCCCCAAAGCGTTGGTTGGTTTGTACAGTGAGAACCATGGGAGGCACATGGCGTCCTGTGGAGAATGGGTGGACTTGCTGCACCTGGAGCCTGGTCCTCCTAAGTCCTGGTGGCCGAGTCAGACTCTGACCAGAGGCAGAATAGAGAGAAACCCAAGAAACGGGACAAGGACTGCAGCCCCACAGGGAGGCGTGCTTAGTACCTGGCCCTGCAGGAAGCAGCAGAGCCACCTGACTCTGCGCTGAGACTGAAGGCGCTCTGCTGTGAATGCCGCCCAGTGCCACTTCTACCCAAAAGACCTGCCAAGAGGTCCCCGTGGCCACTCTTGCTGGTATGTGATTGAGTCAAACAAGGAAAAAATGGTTATGGGCCTGGCTTACATGGTTACATGGGGCTTGGGATGGGGTGGGAGACTGAAGCCCTGGGAGGAGCCCAGCCAGGTACCCCCCACCCACCCATCACCAGGGTTCCTCATGCAGGAGTAACCAGGGCACAGACCAGCCCCTGGCCCCCTGGACGGCGGCCGTCTGCCTGCCTGAGGCGTAGGCCCTGTCCTGCTCACACCTTCTGTTCTTCACTCCTTCTACTCTTTCTCACATCATTTGTGAGTGTGTCATAGCCCCCGCCTGACTCAAGCTCTTGGAAGAGGAAGTTGGGTCCCACTGGGATTCCCCACGGGCTGCCAGGCCCCAGAGAAGCTTAGGAGCTTTTCAGGAATTTACCATAATTGGAGGTCTGAACACTTATACACGTAGAATTAAAAAAGGAAACGAAAGCTGGCATTAATAAATTTTATATGAAATGTCTACACATTGTAGCATTCACTTTATTAACTATTACATTTAGGGCTCATAAAATTTTCATTACATTTGAAAACAATTTTTAGGTTAGATTTTTCTCACTTTGCAAGAATTCCCAAGTCTGTGCCTTGATTGCTGAGAAATAATAGCTAATCATCAATTAAACCATTTGTGGCCAAATAATTTCAAAGGTAAAATTATAAAGATTTCTTTTTTGCATTTTTAGAGCAGAAATTATTATTGTGGTATATTTAATGTGCTGTGAGGTAGAGTAGAGGGGCCTCCATAGTACAGTACCTGGGTGGCTGGGGAGGAGTTGGGGAGAGACCTTGGTTTCTATTTGAACCCTACACACCATAATAAATAATGCTAGTGCCTTGAGTTGATTAGGTTGCCATCTCTCCCTCCTCCTTGCCATCATCCATCCATTCATTATCCTTCATGCCTACATTTATTGAACATCTACATGGGCCAGGCGTAAGCCTAAAGACACCTTGTCAGTAAGTCAACGAGGGCCTAGAGGTCGGCAGGTGTGGTAACAGGGAAGCCCAGGGTCTCTGGGAACACCCAGGAGAGGATCCAGCCTGGCTGGGGCATGCCAGTGAAACAGAGCTCCAGCATTTCCATGCAGACTTGGGTGGGGCATGTCTGAAGGTGCTTTTGCCGAGAATTCTGTTAAGATTGAGGAAGCACATTGTCCACCCACACCTGCGTGCTCAGAGCTGTGGTGACCAAGTCGCCATCTCCGGGTTGCTTCTGAGGTCAGAGCCTGCCTGGAACTTTTCCCAGAATCCTCCACCTGCCCAGTCCCTACATACAGTAGGTGCTTAATGGCTGCGGGTAGAATTTATCTGAATGCAACGCTCGCCCCTCCCTGTCTTGTTTGGCCTAGATCAAGGGCTTAGGGTCCACCGTGTAATTAAACAGGGCTCGAGTTCCACTTACGCACCCGCCCCAGGTCCTTCCAGTATTTGCTCTGACTTCTGTCTGGAAGATGCTGAGACAATGCCCTTGTTACCCTCTGTTTGAGTTATTTATTTTTTTCACTTTTCCCTCCTTCCCCTCTCAGGGGACTCGCCTCTCGCCCTCATCCCTCATGTTTTCCCTTTCACTTGACTGTCACTCTCATTGTCCTCCTGGGGCCAGGAACGCGGGGTGACAGGCAAGGGGAGCCCAACCGGGCTGGGGAGGCTGGAAATATAGTCATTAATGGGACCCGCGAAGCCCAGATGTCCTCCCTGAATGCGGGTAATTTGTTTTTAATGAAAAACCACGCGGTGACCCTGAACAAATGAATTTTCTTTATAAGGAGTCTATGTGCAGAGGCACAAATAAAAGACCCGAAACCCGGAGACTTAAATCTAGGGCTGGAGGAAAGAGAAGAAGAATGAGGGAAGGAACAGAGAGAAAAGAGGAAGGAAAGAGAATTTTAAAATGACAACTGTGTTAGCCTATCTCTTTGTCTGAAGAGCCATCCCAGGTCAAAAATTCCTTAGGCCTGGTCCCGCCAGAGCAGGATGCAGGATGGCTGTAGCCATTTTGAGCTCTTGTTCACAGTGATGCAAAGAATGTGCTCCACCATCCGATGGAGCTTGAGAATTTCCAAGGCTCTTTGTGCGTCATCCCAGCCGATCCTCACAGTAGCCCGAGGCCGGCATGGCTGTTAGCCCCATTTTACAGAGAGGAAAACTGAGGTTTAGGAAAAGGGTTTTGCTTCAGGTCACATAGCTAGCAAGTGGTTGAAGCTAGATGACAAGGGGAAAGATTTTGCCAATTTGGAGTTTGACGTTCACACACTGTGTGGCACCAGAGAAAGGCATGGCCAGAGCAGATGTGAGAAAAAGCTAGGCACTGTGTTCATACCGAGGGGGTCTTACATTGAAGCAAACCCCCAGGGCCCTAGAGTCATGCCCCGAGACTTTGGGACTGTATAGCCTTTCCAAGACCACTCGGGGGGAGGGGGAATTCCTGCAGAGAGAATGTCCAGGAATGAACCACTGGAAAAATGGCCTGCAAAGAAATTGGTATCTGCAGCCAGGCATGGTGGTGCACACCTGCAATCCCAGTGCTTGGGAGGCTGAGACAGGAGGATCGTAGGTTCCAGGCCAGCTTCAGTAACTTAGTGAGATCCTCAGCAACTTAGACCCTATTTCAGAATAGAAATGAAAAAGGGCTAAGGGTGTAGCTCAGAGGTAGAACACCCCTGGGTTCAATCCCTAATACCACCAAAGCAGAGAAAGAAAGAAATTAGTATCTGCCTCTGGTGAAGCAGGAAACTAGCCATGTATCACCTACCACCTCTCAGGACCTTTCCTGGGGTAGAGAACAAGTCGTAGGGATGGGGCAAAGGCGCCGACTCAACTGAGGCCCAGGCGATACTACCTTGCCCAGGTCTGCATGGGGAAGGGAGAGGAAAATGCTTCCTCCCCTGGTTTCAGAGAAAAAACGAGGGTGGGGGGTGAGCAATAGGGCTTTTCCTTTGACTTGCCCCTCGATCCTGTGTGAACTCTGTGTGTCCTCATCTGCACTCTCCCAGGTTGCCCAGCCACCCCAGAGGGCCAGGTGGCTGCAGAATGTACAGGGGCTACCTCTGGCCTAGACTGGGCTGACTCTGTGGTACGTGTGGGCTCTGTCCTAACACACACCTCAGAGGGGCCAGAGGTGGCAACAGGGCTTCTACAATAGCTCAAATCAGGACCTCCGGGCCACCCCACCTTTCCCGTGACCCTTCCTCCCCATGCACTTCTGCTGCCCTGCCGCAGGCCCCTGGAGGGCCAGTGCCAGCCCCCTTCTGCTCTGCCTCTCACCCAGAGTCAGGGAGCTAGGCAAAAAGAAATGATTGCTTTCTTTTCCCGGGTTCAGTTTCTCTCTGGAAGTTGTGACCCAATTAGAAAATCAGGCAAATAGAAAAATCTGACCACCACCCCAGCTGAGGTCAGAGTCTTGGCTTCTCTTTCGGCCTTTGCCTCACAGGGGCTCCGAGAGGCCCAGCTTCCTCGGCCACCGGGAGCCGGCCTCCCTCTCTGCTGGTTTCCTCCATAATTGATGATTTATTCCCCACTGACTTCCAAAATGGATTTGAGGCAGCTTCTTGACCTTTCAATAACATCAGCCTGACCTGAAATCCCCGTCATAAAATAGGAGGGCTGCCAGCGTTCCGGGTGGAGGCCCAGGAGTGGACACACACCTGCCCGCAGCTCCCGCCAGTGGACCGACTGGCTTTTGGCAGTGGGGCACCATGCAGCTGTCCTTTGTGCCCAGTCCCATGCCCAGAGCATCCACTGCCCTGCTGGGAGCAGGAGTGCACTCGGAAACTGTTCCTCTCTGGATGCATTCCAGAGCATGCTTCCCAAATTACTTTCAATCAAAAGGAAGATCACCAGGAAAACTGGGACAAATTGTGATTTCTACAGTGGACAATTATAAATACCAGGAGGGGTTGCCAATTGGCAAATAAACTCCTCGGGTGAAATCTTGGATTAATCACACTGCCAGCAAGCTGACCCGGTGGGGTCTCCGTTGATTGTCCTCATTTGTGGGATGCATTCTGGCCTTCCTCCTCCTTCTCTCCCTTCTTCTCTTCCTCCTTTTTTTCTTCTATCTTTCCCTCCTTTTTTCTTTCTTTCCTTCCTTCCCTCCTTTCTTTCTTTATTCTTCCTTTGTCCCATTCCTTCTCCCCTCCTCTCTTCCCCTTCCTCCCTCTTTCCTTCCTTCAACTCATTCTCTCATACATTTGTTCATTCATCAGATGGTCCCTGAGCTCCCCTTTGGTGCTCAGCCCAGTTCACAGTGTGACTTCTCATGACCTAGGAGCATCTCTAAGAACTGCCCATGTCACCTGCTCAGAATGGAGGGAACCCCGCTTGAACAGGGCAGTTTTGCCAGTTTGTAGGCCCAGGGACAAGGTAGAGACTCCTGGGGGAATAAAGAGAGCTGGGCTGATGGCAGGGAGGGCGGCATGACCAACAGCCAGCTCTGGCCCAGCTCGCCCTGAGTGTCCAGGGAGGGCTCCAAGGGAAGCCTGGCCCCTGGGAATCTCTGTCCCTGAAGTGGGGGCCAGATCCATGTGTACAAACAGGGGGCTCAGTATTTAGGAGCAGGGAGGAGCAGGGAGCTGCCCCGAATGGCTGCCTGCTTTGGAAATTTCTATGCATTTGTAATAACAAAATTACCATAATTTGCTCGTTAACGCAGCTAGATCAGTCAAGCATTGTTCCATCTCGGGCGGGCGGGGAGGCCAGCGCCTCTCTCCGCACACCCCAGCCAGCCTGCCAGCCCAGTAGAGCGCTGGAAATTAGCATGCAAATGGTCCTAATTCGGTGGGCGAGCTGTCAGGCAGCGCCTCTCCGGCCTCGTCTCCGTGAAGGCCCTGACAGCCCAGCTCTGGAGCCAGCCCACCCTCCTCGCTCCAGCCAGGAGGGGCTCCGAGGGGCACCTCCAGACTGACAGCTTGGCGGCCGCCCTCCCTCGTCAGCGCCATCAGGCCTGGCGGCGGGCTCCCCGGGGAGCAGGCAGGGCCTGCCACCATGCCGGCGGAGGAGGTGGGCAGGCGGGTGGGCTGCGGGGGAGGCTGGCCCTCACTCAGGGCCACCAGTCTTGGCTCGCCTGGGGCGATGGGGGCAGAGCAAGGGTGGAGTGGAGTCCCCTGGCTCAGGGCCCAGCTGGAGCACCGGGACCCTTCCAGCTGTTGGGTTCTGAGTGGCTGCAGGGGACTCTGGGGACCAAGTTCAGGTCCTGCCCTGCTCTTCCTCTTTCTCTTTGAGGCCTGACTGGGCATAGCCCCCACCTCCATACCTGGAACCTCTCCATCTAGGACTGCATGGAATTCCTCAGTCCAAGGGAGGAGCAGGGAGGCCCAGTGGGCAGGACAACTGGTGGTGGAACTGCTCCCAGCTTCCCTGTGGGCAGTCAGCGTCCTAAATCCTCCTGACCCCTCATCTGCACCCTCCTCCTGGGCTGCTATAAGGGTCAGTGAGCGGGAGAGGCCCTGCTCTGCACCAGTAGCGATGTTACCAGTTACTGCATGTGCCGTCTCTGTGCTAAAGCCTTGTGCTCCCCAGCCTGCCCGACCTTCACACTACCCACCAGCCCACTTCACAGAGGAGGAACTGAGGCTGGCCCCTGCTTGGAACCTGCCCCAGTGGTAGCTCCAGCAGAGGACTTAATGGTCTTGCTGAGCCCTTTTGTTTGTTTATTTGGTGTTTGTTTTTGAGATGTAATCTCTCTATATTGCCCCAGCTGGGCTTGAACTCCTGAAATTCTCTGTTTTAATTTTTACTTGATTTATTTTATGGTGCTGGGGATCGAACCCAAGACACGGCATCGACTAAGCAAGTGCTTAGACATCTCTGGGTGCGTGCCACACCCCAGTCCTCAGAGCCTCTTGAACAGGAGGAGATGCAGAGCACACCTCTGCCTGCTGTGTGGCCCAGAGCACATTCCTGAACTGTGCTGGGCCTCTGCTTCCCCTTGGTGAAAGGCACAGTGAACCCACCTCGCCATGATTTGTGCCTCTTGCAGTGCCCAGCACATCCTTGGTACCAAAAACAGGTGGAATGCAGCGAGTCCAGGTGCCTGTCTTTGGGGATCTACCATTTCCCTCTTTACGTTCTCCTCTTCAACTGTGACAGCAGAGTGAAGAGAAGCTGCTGTGGGAGGGAGAGTTGACACCACAGGGCTTCTCTCAGGACTTGTTCCTTCCTTCCCATGGGTGGAGGCAGCCCACGCAGGTTCAGAGTCTGGCAGTGGAGAGCAGGCTGGATCTCAGGCCCCACCTGCCCGACCCACTGGCAGCAAATAACCTAGTCATCCCCACGCAGCTGCTCTGCTCCCTTTGCTGTTTTGAGGACATCTTATCGAGTCTTTTTAACCTTCAGATGAGTGGAGAGGGATGAGAGATGCTGAGAAATTCAAAACCCCAGCTGTCCCTGGCTCTCTGGGGGAAAAGAGGGGCCTCATGAGCCTGCATTTCTGCTGTACCCCAGGGCTTCTCAACACTCAGCAGGACCAATGCTCAGACAGTGTTTGAGGAATAACCTGTGGGCCAAGATGGGATCCGATCATGGGAACATGCAGGTGTGAACCCAAAGCCACGCAGCCTCCTTAACACCAAACGCCTTGAACCAGGGGTTGCTTTTCTTCCTCATGCGGTCTTTTTCCCTAGCTACTCTTTGGATTATTCATTTGGGGTCATGCAACCTTAGGGTTCTGTGTACCAACCTCTCAAAGCTGCCATTGGGTTGTTCAGAATGCCTTTTGGAGAGGAAAAGTCCTGCTGACCACAGGAGCCCTGGCACAACGGGGGCATCTCTGGGAGTGTCTGTCCCCTCCCCACAGGGCCTTGCTGGGGACTGCCAAAATTCCTGGATGAGGCAGGGCAAGGCTTGCAAACTTTGCTTCTGCTCCGGGAAGAGTTGCTGAGGCTCCCCCTAGTGGAGACGTGGGGCGCCTCGGCCCGCATTCCTGCCTGACAAGATGAGCCACCTCCCTGGCCCCCACTGTCCTCAGTTTCCCCCACTGTCACATCTGTACTCTCCTAGAACCCTCAGCCCAGCCCCACAGGGGACCTTCGTACTGATTTTGTCATAGGCTCGGGAGAGGAAGGGGCTAGCGCTGGGACGAGACCTGCGGGCCAGGACTAGATTCCAGGGACCTTTCCTTTCCGCCTGGCGGCCCCATCTGGCTCCACCCTGTGAGCGTCCCTGGTTTGCTGGCTGACCGTCTGCTTGCTTGGCCACGTGTCCTGGCCCTTCCCCGTCTTGTGGCCTTGAGCCTCAAGTGACCAGAGGTGCCTACTCCGTGGGTTTCCTCCCTTTCCATCCAAATCTGCCTCATGGGTCTCCTCCCTGCCAGCCCTGCCCCCTCCAGGCCATTCTCAGGCCATGTCCTGCCCTGCTTACTAAGAGTAGAGGTCAAAGTCCTTCCATGGTGCGCTGACCACTTCCTTCCTGGCCTCATCTCCCTCCCTCCCAAGTCTCCAGCCACACAAGCCCCCTGTGGTTCCACCCACACTCTCCTACCTCAGGGCCTTTGCTTTTACTGCGCACTCTGCTTGCAGTGCTCTTCCCAGAAGAGCTAACTCCACTTCCTCTCGCTTTTTATTCAAAAGTCCCCTTTTCTTTGAAGCCATCCTACCCAACATTTTCCCTTTAGCATGCATTATCTAGCATACTGTGTGCTTCTTTCTTAGATTGTATTTGTCTTGTTTATTGACTGGAACATCAGCTGACAGAGGCCAGGGCTGTGGTCTGTTTAGTTTGGGGCTGAGGTGTCCTCAGCAGGAGCTCAGTCAGCATCTGGTGGATGAATGTGTGGGTGAAATAGTGATTGTCTGCGGTGTACCTGGCATCTGGGTGCACACCTGTGGGCTCCCCACCTGTGCTGCATTTCCTGCCTCAGAAGTTTCTCCAGTCTTCCATCTTTGGTCCCCAAAGGCATCTGGCTTCTCCTCTTATCCCCCAGCATTCTTCCATCAAAGCTGCCTGTCAGCTAGGTCTGTGGACCAGTCACAAAGGGCACGTAGGGAAATGTAGGTTGAATTTAAGAAAGACTAGATCTCCACTAGCACCACCAGCTTCTGGGCAAGACTACTCACTGCGGAGGCCTAGACTGGAGAAGGGTCTCAATCTGCTAAGTATGTGGGGGAGGCAGGATGCACCGGGGCTCCGGTATCTGGTCCAACCCCTGAAGTTCTCAGGGCTGCTTCGTCACAGAACCTGTGCCTGCTCAAGCTCTCTCAGGGGTCTGGCTGAAGTCCACCCCTACACGCCAGCCCTGCATGGTGGCTGGCCTATGGCAGTTAGCCTGTGTAGAGTAGAGATCAGCCTTCACAGAGGCCACATTTTGGAAGACTAGACGCCTGTGTGCCCCTGAGGCTGCTGGGAAACTCTCCAATGTGGATCGGTGCTCCTCCCACTTGGACCTGTGCTCCTGCAACTTTGCTGCTCACAGCCCCTGGGGATTGTCTGGAAGAGCAGTTTGTGGCTCAGAGAGTCGAGGATGCTGCATTTCTAGCAAGCTCCTGAGTGAGCTAGACGCCATGCGGTCTGAGGTTCCACCTCATTCACTGCTTCTCGAATTCACCGCGCATTAGAATTGCCTCAAAGCCTGAACAAGTAATGATATCTGTCCCACCCGAGAGGTCCAGATATACTAGTCTGGGGTGCAGCCTGGCTGTCTGGAGTTTGCAAAGCTCCCCAGATGGCTCTAACATGCAGTAAGGCTTGTGACCCACTGGCCTGCTTCACGGTGCATTGTTCCTGCCCTCCCATGCAGCTCTGTGGCTGGAGCATGGTACAACTTAAAGAGAAGGTGATTTGTTGATGGGGGAAGGATGCAGAGATGGGGGTCTGCCTCCCAATCCCAGGAGGTTTTGGAAAAGGGAACTCCAAAAGATCGGATAGGGATCCAGTCGCTGAAGGAGAGGGAGCTTCTGAGTCCCTGAGGCCACTGGGCTGTGGGAGGCGGCGATTCCTGGGGAGCCCTTCCAGGACAGGTGTGATCAGCAGAGCTGCAGCACCTGGATGGCCCCCACGGGGCCCCAATCTTTGGCTTTCTCCTTGACCCTGACAATGGTGAGAGAAATAACTGTCCCTTGCTCCGCTCCAGCCCAGACTGCCTCTCATACCTGTGTCAGCGCGCTGGTCCACAGCCACCTGGGACGCAGGTAATTTATGTGTGTGCAGCCCCCTCCTGCAGATTGTGGGCTCTCCGTGGGCAGGGACCGTGTCTGATTCATCTCCGCCTCTCCAGCCCCAGGCCTGCTTGCTGGGGGCAGGAAAGGTGTGCAGAATTGAGTGCGCTCCTTGGGGCGCAGTGGGGTGCGGAGCCTCCACGCAGCCGAGTTCCCAGTGCACCACAAAGCTCGCACATTGTGGTAGTAATTGTGGAGGTAAATCTTGTCTGGTCTCCTCGCAAACACTCCGCCAGGCATTCCATAAATATGTCAGCAGCAGCATTAAAATTTGATGGCAGGCGGTGCAGGTCGGGACTAGCACTGTGACTTCCCAGCAAGGTATGACACCTTCACCTCCGTCTCATTAGTCAGCGGTGGGCACTCGGCCTCAGCGCCAGCCCAGCCCAGCTGGGGGAGGGGAGTTCCTCAGAGGAGGACCCCTGACTGCTCTGAGGAACAGGCCAAGGTCGAGGCCACATCAGTTTTGCCTGGGAGAAGGAACCCCTGCAGGCCCTGGGGGTGTACCAGGAGCTGGGGGGGGGGTCCCTGAGCTGAAGAGTCCCAGGCTGTTTTTCAAGTCTGGGAGCTGGTAGTACAGGCTGAGAACTTTTCAGCTTTACAGTCAGCCTGGTACAAATTGTCCATTTGTCCACAGAAAAAGGACTCAGAGCTAGGCATAGCAGTCCACACCTGTAAGTAGAAAGAGAAAAGAGTCAGGTCTCAGTCATCCATTCCATGCCAGGGATATTAATCAGCTGAGAATTGCTACAAGGATATACTTGAGAGAAGCTATTTATGAAGAAAAAAAGGGGTTTACTATGCCTCACAGTTCTGGAGGTTCAAGTCCAAGATCAGGCTACCCCATTGGTTTGGCCTTCTGTCAAGGATGGTGCATCCTGTGGGATCGTGCATGACAGCAAGTGCTCACATCATGAGCCAGGTTGCAGAGAGAGAGAGAGAGCAGGACTGGGGTTCCATAATCCCCCTTGAGGGCACATCTTAATGACCCAAGGACCACCCACTAGGCCCCATCTCTAAAAAGTCTACAGCACTCCCCAATAGTTCCACTCTGGGGATGACTGACGACCAACCCTTTATCACATGGGCTTTTGGGGACATTCGCCAACCAAACTATAGCACCAGGACACACTGCATCTGGTGGACTGGCCTCTTGCTTGGGAGGAGCTGGGGACTCCCTGCCAGGCACTTTGACTCTTCAGAATACAACCTGGGCTGGCAAGTAGATAAGGACAGATTTTAGTAACCCACTAAAGGTTGACGCTTGAATATCCTTCGAGGCCCAGATTGTAGCCACTTCCTATAGGAAGCCTCCCTGGATGCCTTAGCCAGAATGAATTTCAACTTTTACTCTGCTTCTCAATCCACCTTGCCTTTTGCTAACACCCAGATGTTTCTTGGTGTAAGAATCACCTTGCATGCAGGTAGTTCCTGGAGGACTGGGGCCTGGGTTCACCCTACTGAGTATTCCCTCCAGGAGGCCTAGCACAGAGCTCTGCATGGAATAGGACCATTGTGGATGCCGAATGGAATGGATTGACCAAAATAAAACCCATCACCAGCATGTGGATCTAAAAGTCAAAATATAGTCCTCAAGTCAGAGATGTACTATGAGTTTCCTCCAAGTTCAGCATATGAGGTTCCTGAACTCCGGGGGGCAATGTTGCTTTGTACCATGCACCACTTCTGCAATCATTCATTCCAACTCCAAAGCGGCTCTGAGCAGCACCAAGAAAGCGTGTTCTGACAGTGGCAGGAGTGAATGCAGCTTAGGCTAGACGATGAGAACCTCATGAGTTTATTACACATTTCTTACGGATATGTGAGTTGGATTTCCTTTTCTTTTTTTTTTTCCAGAGTCAAAGACAGAGGTTTATTTAGGAAAAGTGGGAGAT
This sequence comes from Graphiurus murinus, assembly GCA_004027655.1. NCBI lineage: Eukaryota > Metazoa > Chordata > Mammalia > Rodentia > Gliridae > Graphiurus > Graphiurus murinus. The sequence goes on along the minus strand of PVLC010009655.1, from coordinate 34,726 downwards.
ACACACCCAAGGGAGAATGTGAGCCATCTCAAGAGGGAGAGAGCGTGAATTGGATTTTCTTGGGAATATAGTTCAATGTCATCTCAGCTGAACTGGGGTCTAGAGGTGGTGGCTTCTGGCAACATTCTGGTCACTCAAGGAAAGTCTCCAGGTTTCCAAACTGAGCATCTTTCATGGCCTAATGAGTACAGAGAAAAGGCACTAAGTAAAAAACCTAGTACCTAGAACATTCCCAGCCTTAGTCTGGTCTGAGCTATAACTACCAGTGATTTTTTTTTATTCTTCCTTTTAATTTTAATTTTTTATTCTAAGCTCTTTTGGAGTGAGCCAAAGTGAGCACTTCCTTATGTGGCACGGAGGGCTGTCTGGGTCTGGTGCGGCGGGCTCTGAGCCCCTCAGGAGAGCAGCCACCCAGAGCCCCTCTTCCCCAGGGGTACCAGCTCTGTGGTCCCGCCATGCACCAGCCCACCTCTCTTTTCTCTGTGTTTTACTCCTTTCCTCTGTAAAGATGGAAGACTTCCAGCACAGATTCCAGAGCAACTCTTCTAGCGTGGATTTCATGACCTGTTTCTGCTCTGACCTGGGACAGGGGACACCTGCTTGGTACTCAGTCAATCAGCATATGCTGGGGGCAGGGCCCATTGGGTCTGTCTCTCATAGATGGTGGGCCTTGTCTCTTACCCTTGAAGAGGAGCTGCAGACTCAACAGCCGGGGGACAAGCTAAGGTTATAAATGGCTCTGCTTCTGGCCAGAAATGGGGCCAGGAAATGGGGTCAGGGTTTGAGACTCTGGGGAAAATAGAGAATGCTCTCAATGGAGGATTGATCTGGAAAGGCTTCCTGGAGGAAGTGATATTTGAGCTCTGTCTTGACAAGTTGGGGATTGGACGTGAGGAGAGGAAAGAAAGTGGCATGTCAGACAACGGAACCGATATGCAGGTAGAGCTGGACCCGGGGAGCATGCGTGGGGAATGCAGACCATGGAGGCTGGGTTTGTGGCACGTGACAGAGGACAGTGGAAGGTGGGGCTGAGAAGTCCCATGGCAGCAGACCAGAAGGGTCTTGACCACCCCCATGCGACTTCTTGGGTGCTGGTCCTCTTAGGCATGCTGCCTGCCCTAGAAGTCCATGTGCCAGATGCTAGTGTCTCCTTTGCCCCACACTCATGCTAAAAAATCAAGCATTATCTTGTACCCTGGGAAGGCTGCAGGGAGTCACTTGCGTACTGTTTTGCCCATTGTTTGCCTGGATGAGGGAAAGATGGGGCAGAATTTTGGAATAAGACTACAGCAAGGAAGCAGATTAAAAATTGGACCAGAACTACTCAAAGTGTGCAGTTGCACAGCCAAGGGGCTCAAATGGAAATGCCTACAAGGGCAGATAGGCCATAGAAAGAGGGAAGGCAGCCTTGGGCCAAGACAATAGATCTGAATTGCATGGTCTGCAGCTAATGACACACTTACACCTTTAAAATGCTGGACAGTCTGTCGATCTGTGTCAGTAGACCCTATGTGAGCCAGGTGTGGTGGGACACGCTTGTAATCCCAATACTTGGGAGGCTGAGACAGGAGGATTGCAGGTTTGAGGCCAGCCTCAGCAATTTAGTGAAACCCTGTTTCAAAATAAAAAGAGCTATAGCTCAGAGGTTCACCATACCAAATAAAAAACAAACAAACAAAATGGGCTCCCTGTGGCCCAGGGGCCCCAGTTCTTGCCTCTGATGGACTGTCAGCTGGTGGCACTGGGTATGTGCCCTGTGGCCTGGGGATGGGGGTGAGGTGCTATAATGCTAAGGTGAATTCCCTGAAGGATCCTTGAATCTGGGTTTTTATAGGTATAGTCAACAGGAAGTGGGCACGACAGTCTCTTCTTTACAGAGGACAAAACTGAGGCCCAGAGAGGTCACTTGACTGTTCCACAGCTGGCCAATGGCAGAGTCAGGGATCAGGCTTGCTCTCCACCCAGGCTCCTTGTGACCCACCCAGTACAGACATTCAACCACAAAGCCCGTGGCTCTCTGGGAGAAACGTGAAGGAGAAGCATTCTGCATTCTCTCCCTCACTCTCGCCCTCTGTCTCGGTTTTTCTCTTCCCTCTGTGTTTCTGAAGGCCTCCGTGGCTGGCTGGAGCTGGTGGGAGAAGAGGTTTTTCCCAGCGATGGATCGATGCACGGTGTGCCCGGCTGTCTGGGTTGACAGGGCTGACCTTTACTGAGCTCAGGTTTTTGTCTCCCTGTTGGGAGCCCAGGAAGGTCTCGCTGTGGGGAGAGGGAGGGCGAGCAGCCTTGGCCTGCAAGGGGCCAGGCTGTGGGTGGGCACAGCGAAGACAGGAAGGAAGGGGAGGACTGGAGATCAGGTATGTAAATCTCTTCCGACACACCACTTCCACAGATGAGAAGACTGAGGCTTGGTGAGAAGTGACCTGGTAAAGGTCATTCAGAGAGACTTTGACAAATCCCCTGAATCCAGGGTGTGTGTATAATCCAGATTATGCATATGTTAGGCATGTTATCATACATATGTATTTGTGTAAGCATATATGTATATATCCTGTCTATATGTCTGTCATATATAATACGTTAAAGAATGTAATAGTGTGTGGATGTATATATGTTGCTTAAATATATATGTATATGAAAGGTGGACTGTGCCTTTTGTGGTGCCATGGCTCAGAACACTGTAGCTATAGATAGTTTCGTGCAATGCCCCAAGTACCTGCTGATCCCTGGGCGACTACACATCCTGGAGTTCTACAAAGCTACGGAGAGCTAAAGAAATCTCGTGGTCCTTTTCAACTCTCTCCTTCTTTCTCCTTCGCCAAGATTTTCTCTCCAAGCCCAGTGTGACTCCTTCAGACATAGAACTTGGCTGCGAAGTCACTTTGAAAGACTTTCTGTATGTTAATTGCAGCCGGCCAAGGTCTCGAGCAGAGGTAGGAGCCCACCATCTGCAGATGGGGTCGGCCCTCAGTGCGCTGTGCAAATCCCCATCATCTGGCAGGTGTCGTTTTGGGTTAATTAAGAGCTACACTGAGCCTGTTTACCTGTCACTTCTGAGAATTTTAGGAAACTGACTTTCTTGCCATCTCTGAGCTTTGAGTGAAGGGGAAACGGAAAACATCTCTGATTCTAGGGATGTTCTGGCCCTTGGAATCGCCAGAGCTACTGCATTCAGTGCATTTTATCACAGCCCCCTCTAAACTTTTTATTTTAATCAATGTTTTCTAGGAATCCTGTTGGTTTTCACAGTCAGATCTTCCATATTTGGAAGACAGTGCTGTTTTGAGGAACCCCACATTTGTCCTAGATTTCTTAAGACTCTGCTTTCTTTCAGAGCCTTCAGAGAAAGAGGACATGTTTACACAGCTTTACTCTGTCCAGCAGCTCTGGAGGGGCTTTCAATTTGCTAATCAGGAGCCTCTTTCAGCAATCAGGGTCTGGGGGGTTAGTGCTGACCTCAGAGCTCAGAGTGCATGGGGGGATGACTCAGTTAGATCCCCACAGAGCCGGCTTCTCAGTTGTCCCAAAGGCCCCCTTCTTCATCACAAGAGAACTTCCTTTCTCGGGAGTGACGCTAATGTTCTATTACTTGTTAGGGGTTTGGGTTACTTGGGCATATGTCTTTGTCAAAACACAACAACAGTACCTGGAAGATCTTTGTGTTTCACTGTGTGTAAATTTTATGTCCAAAGGAAAAAATTTGTTTGTTCATTAAACAAATAATGACTTTCAGTTAATGATATGCGTGCCCATGTACTTAGGGGAAAGCTTGGAAATGCAAAACTAAAAATAAAAAAAAACGAAAGTCTAGAGGGGTAGGAAGATGTATGACAAAGGAAGCCAGAGGAAAACTTGACAGTGAGTCATAGGCACATAACTGTTCCCTGTCACATTCCTTCAGGGTTGTTGTGATGGGAAGGTTGGCTGGGGACCACTCCCTCTTCTCCTGTGGAGTTGGTTTTTTCTGTCATCAGTGAAGAGAAGGTTCAAATCCTCCCAAAGGCAGGCTTGCAAGGATCGTCTGTAACCACAAAGTCACTCAATCTTCTCCACAAGCTTAAAAAGTAGAGATTTCCCTTCCCTCTGTGTTACAGATGAGGAAACTGAGGCTGAAGAGGTAAATCCGCATATCCAAGGCCACACAGCCTGTGAGTGGCAGTGTCTGGCCGGGAGCCTGGCTCTTGTGTCTCCAAAGGCCATTTGTTTGTCTTCCCCTCCAGGATAGCCAGCTCTGGACAAGAGTGGGAGCTGGAGCACATCCGGAGTATGACACTGAGCACAGGCCTGAAAGGGCACCAGCCTTTCGTTCTCAGTCCTGCTGATAGCTGTGGAAGGGGGACCAGTCACTCGTGTCCTGGAATCGCATTACAGACCATCTGTGGGTCCCTCCTCCCCTCCTGTGCTCATGCAGTCACTTCCTCTGGCTCCACCACTCCTACCCCTTGTTCAAATAACACCATCAGCTGTCTACCACCCCCTGTACCTTGAACTCAAGATAAGATTGATCCAAATCTTCATTTGCCACCTAGTGGGAAGTCTGATGACCTCCCCAAGATTTTTGCAGGCTGGAGGTTCACTTTCCCACGTATACCTCTGGCTCAGGCTTCTTGGGCTCTCTGTACTGTTCTTTGACCACTTTTTTTCATCCCCAACCCACTGGCCACCCAAACTTGACACCCAACCATTCCTTCTGACCAACTCTAGTCTTGGAGTGTTGTCTTAGTCTGTTTTCTGTTGCTATAACGAAATACCCGAGAATTGGTAAAGAAGAGAAATTTGTTTGGCTCACAGTTCTGGAGGCCAAGAAGTCCAAGGGCACAGCAGCGGGGTCTGGCCAGAGTTTCATAATGTGGCAGGAGGCTAAAGGGCAAGTGGACACTTTATAATAGCCCACTCTCCTGAGAAAGGCATTAAGCCTTCTTAATGACCTCATCACCTCTAAAGGCCACAGTGACAATCAAATTTTAGCATGAGTTTTAGAGAGGACAAACTATATTCAAACCACAGCAAGTATAGCAGGCTTTATGAATGCACTGGAGATGGGCAGGGTGCAGGCTAAACTCACAACCAATTTAAAATGGGAACTTGAGCATCCCATTTTATTTATTTATTATTTATTTGTGATACAAGGGATCAATCCCAGGGGTGTTCTGCCTCTGAGCTATATGCCCAGCCCTTTTTTATTTTGAAATAAAATCCTACTAAGTTGCTGAGGGCCTCACTAAATTGCTGAGTCTGGCCTTGAATCTGAGATCCTCAGCCTCCCAAGTACTGGGATTACAAGTTATGTACCACAATTTACACAATTCAGTTCCTTCGTTTTCCTATGCTCAGCACTCTCCCTACCTTGACCCCCACACCCAGATCTTGGCTTCCTTTTGCATATCCAAGAATTCAGAGAAGACTATAAAATTCCTCTGACAGTCTAACTCAGTTTTTTAGAGGAGGCTCTCTCCTCTTCCCTTTCTCTCCAACTTCTCTAGTCTCCTTGGTGTGGGGAAAAGGTAGCTTTACTCTTCCAGTAATATTATATCATTTCTCTCTCACCAGTCCTGTGATGTAGGTGCTTTTCTTAGTCCATTTCCTGTTGCTATGACTAAATACCATAGGCTGAGTAATTTATAAACAGTAAAGGTTGATCCTGCTCTTGAGAAGTTTGAGATTGGGCAGTGGCCTCTGGTGAAGTCTTTCTTGCTGGTGGGGACTCTCTGCCAAGTCCCAAAGTAATGAAGAGCATCACACGGGGAGACAGAACATCCTAGCTCAGGTCTCTCCTCCTCTTCTTATAAAGCCACAGTCCCATTGTGTTATGGTCCTTCCCTTATGGCCTTATTTTACCTTAAGTATCTCCCAAAGGTCCCATCTCCAAGTATAGTCAGATTAGAGATTCTACCCTCTCAAAACCTCATATTGAAGATTCAATATCAACTTGAGTTTTGGTGAGGACATTCATAGCAGTGCTTTTTAGGGGCCCATATTCAGGATGGGGAGACACTGGCTAAAGAGGTTCAATCACTTGTGAAGGCCACACAGTAGAGAGGATGACGACTAAGATCTCCTCCTGCCACAGGAACACCCATGTCCCACCCACCTGCTTTCTGCTTCCCTTGCACCCTGGGGGGCCCAGCTCTCTGTGGTGACCAGGGTCCAGGCCTGTTTCCTCCTTGGTCTGCTCGTTCCTACAGGGACAAGGATGGAGGAGGCTACGGCACAGGTTTTGCTGTTGACAGAGTTGTTAGTCTTTACGTGTGACCAACCCCAGGTAGCACCCAGAGCTGTGTCTGAGGATTGCCGATGTGCTGAGCACCTCCCAGATGGAGGTCACTGTCTACCGAGTGACAGCCACCAAGGCACAGGCTAGCACCCTGAGCAGGCCTCACAGAAGCTTTCCTATTCATGCATGAAGAACATGTCTCCATTTTAAGGGGTTAGGATGTTTGAGAGATGCTCGGAGCATGGATCAGTTAGCAGAAAGAGGCGAAGGGCCTGTGGTGGCCCCTCCACCCTCGCGCTGGGCAAAGTCATCAGAAGCGGTGTTTATTATGTGATCTTGGTCTCAGGCCTGCCGGCCAGCCACCCCAACAAAAACCAAATCCAGGGATTTTTCAGTTTCTGCCTGTGAATATCATTCCTGCTAGTCTGTGCCTGTGAGTGGCAGAGCTATGTCATGTCCCAGGCCTGTTCCCTCTTGCGTGCACTGTAGTCGCAGACCCCTTGTGGGTCCCCATGACATCAGGCTCACCTCCCCTACTGTCCACAAGATGCTGGCACTCCCTGGCTGGTAGCCTTGGCTGGGTCCCTGCCCTAGCAGGAGGAAATCCGAACATCTGGCCCCGTGCCTGTTCTGCTCTGTGGCTGCCTCTGCTGGGGCCTCATGGAAGGCTCAGCCTGTCACACCCTGACCTGCTGGGCCTGGAGCGCCTGGCTTCCTCTGCTCTCAGAGTCCTACACTTCCTTTAAAACCAGGCTCACGGCTCCCCTTCATCCCAGAAGAATCCCCAGGCTTCCCTGGGCAGCTTCTGTGAGGTTCTAGCAAAGAAGGCAAGTTCTCTCCAGATGTGAGGATGCTGAGTTGAGCAGACAAAATGAAGCAAAGGATTGGGACCCTGAGACCCCAGGGGCCCAGGATCAGGTGGGATCCTCAGAGAAGCTTGCAGGGGCCAGGAAGAGCAGAATCTGGCCCGGCAGATGAGAGGGGCCTTTAGACATCACTTGTTCATTCATTTTGCAAGTGGAAAACAGAAGCCCAGGGCGGGAAAGTAGTATCATTTGAGTAAGAGGCCTTGCAGCTGTCCCCTGGCCTGGGCAAGTTGCCCCACCCTCCACAGCTCCATTTCCTTGCCAATAAAATGTGGACTGCTGTGTCCATCTTGTGAGCTTCACAGGGTAATCAAGAGGGCTAAATGAGATGGGGCCCACACCTGAAATCCCAGTATCACAGGTTCAAGGACAGCCTCAGCAACATAGAGACTCTCAGCAACCTGTCAAAACCCTGTTCCCAAATAAAAAATAAGAAGAGCTGGGGGTGTAGCTTGGAAGTAAAATGTCCCTAGGTTCAATCCCCAGTGCCAAAGGAAGAAGGAGAAGAACAAGAAGAAGGCAGTGGTCATGATGACCAGCACAGGGTCGATGTCACCGTGGCTGACATTGGCTGAGCCTTCTCTGTGTGCCAGACATGCTATACCTCAGTTCACATGGCCTCTACCAAAACCACATGGTCTTTACAACAATCTATTACTCATCCTACTTTACAGAGGGGGAAACTGAGGCCCAGAGGGGTTCAGTGACCTGTGAGGGTCACAGAGCTAGGAAGAGGCAGACCCGTGGTTTGAATCCATGCAGTCTGGCTCCAGAGCCCTTGCTTCCAGCTTCTGTGCACCTGGGTTTGAACCTGGGCAATCCGTGCTTCCTGCCAGCTTCTTGGCCTGGCAAGGCCAGGTCAAGAGATGATGATGATTGGTGAGAGAGGACCTGGCCCCCTATATCCCATGGGGTGAGGGCTCCATATACTCAGCCAGCTTCCTGTGTGGTGCAGCAGATAATCAGGCACCATCCCAGGGTCCCCAAGAGGTGGCTGGACCAGCCCCTGGATCAGCCTCAAGCTCCCCTTACCCAGAGTGCACCACCCTCACAGGGTACCTCACAGGTGCTCAATACGCCCCTGGCTATGGGAACTAATGATGGAAATAGTGGTCACCATCTTCTGAGTTGCAGAGGTCTCCTCTGATCGCGTGTCCCTAGCTGACCTAGGAGTTCCCATCTTTTGGGATGGGAGTATTTATTCATTCAACAGTCATTCCTTCATTCAACAAATAGTTGCCGGTGCCTGCCAGAGGCCAGGCCTTCTGCTGGAGGTCAGGATAGAGACATGAACAGACAAAACTCTCTGGCCCCCAAAAAACATCCAGCCTAGCAGAACAGGCAGATAGTAAGCAAGACAAGCAGAATAAACAAGGCAGATTTTTCTCCGTATGTTTTAACAGAGAAAAATAAAGCAGGAAAGAAGAATAGATGGTGAGGGAAGGCCCCACAGGGAGGGCCTCAGCTAGATGAAGCCTAGCGGGAGGCAAGGAGAGAGCCACAGGACATCCGTGGCCAAGGCAGGGGGCTTCTAGTGATCTATGGAGCACCCTCTGTCTGCTGGGGACAGGGCACTAAGCAGGGGGTGGAGGTGGCTCGCAAGTGCAGAGAGGAGTCACGGGGACCTGCAGGGTCAGTCTCATGCCACTGGGGATTTGCATTCAGAGCACGGCAAATCTGGTGCTGGGGGCCAGTGCCAGAGCCCAGGTCTGCCTGAGGAGGGGCAGAAGAAGGGCCTCCCGGAGGAAGAGGTGTCCCAAAGCTTGTATACTCAGTAGGGCCAGGCAGGTGCTAATGGGGTTGAAGAAGGTGGTGCCGCTGACTTGGGCACACCCTCTAGAGGAGTTGGGAGCTATTTATGGCCTTTGCCAGCCTCCAGGAGTCACCACTAATCTGGGGATGGATACCGTGTACACCACTAACTCACTCTAGCCAAGCAGACCTGAGGCTTGCACCTTTGGGGCCTGGAGGTCAGGGAGGCTCCCTGGAAGAGGTGGCCTTGGATCCGGCCTGGTAGCAGGAACGATGCTGCTAAACAGAGATGGCCTTTGCTGTCGTAGCCTGATGCCCTGGGCCCAGGCACGGCTCTGTCAGGAAGTGCCTCTGATGGGGCAGCTCCATGAGGCCCAGAACCAGAGGGCGGGCGGCTGTCCCCTCTGCAGGCCTCTCTGCTCCCCCACCCTGCCCCTGAGGAGGAGGAGGAGGCGCCGAGGCGCTGATGGATATGCGGAGGCTGGGCTGCTGCGGCCCAGCACTGTCACCACGCTCTCCCTCCGTACGCCGAACCTGACACCCTGACCACTGAGGCATAAAAAACAGAGAATTGGAAGGCTCAGCCTGTCAGGCTGGGAGTGGCCCCCAGAGAGGCCAAGGAGGAGCGTGTGTGTGTGTGTGTGTGTGTGTGTGTGTGTGTGTGTGTGTCTCCATTGCCTGTGGAGGTGGGAAGAGGCTGCAGGGCAGGGACCGGGAGCGGCCCCCGCCCTGTCTCATTGTTTGGGCACTGCGTGGCCGAGCCCCGTGGTTGGCTTAGGCCACAGAGGAGAGCGCATTTCCCATGGTCCTGAGCTGTGGCTGGTCTCTTCTGGAAGCTCTTGCTTTTGGCTTTATGGACACCATTGGGGGAGGAGGGGTCTAGGGCCATGCTTGGGCCGCAGGTGGCCTCATGGGGTTGTGTAACTCCTGTCATCTCCAGCTGGGGGCCAGGGTGTGCACTCTGTCCCCAGTGGCTGAAGAAAACCACTCAATAACTGGCTTTCCACGCTGGCTGCTGGACACACCCTCTGCCAGGCACTGGGGGACCCAGCAAGAAGTCAGGGCCCCTGGCCACAGCGCCAGACAGGCAGGTCCTGCCTGCGGTGAGAGCAAGGCAGCAGGGTGGGGGGCAGGATTTGGGGATTTCCCCCATCCTCACCAGGCAGACAGTAAGGAAGCCTTTCTGGTCTACCATATGCCCAGGGGAGAGCCAGAGACAAGCACACTGCTCCTCAAGCTACTGGGCTCCAGAACCATCCTCAGGGGCCCCTCCCTCCATGCTGTGCCCACCCCAACACACCTTTCAGGTCCCGCTGAGCATGCCCGTGGCAGCTGTTGACAGCTCACCCCCTCACCCCCTCCCTCCTGCAGGTCCTCAGCCCTTTGGTTTGTCCCTTCATTTCAGCAGAGTGTCATCTGCATCTCCCCAGCTAGACAGGACCCCCAAGTGCAGCCACCCCTGGATTCACAGTGCAGAGGACCAGACCAGAACTGAGGTCATGGGTGTGGAACTAAACCCACTGAGTGGCCTTGGCCAGGGCGGAGAGCCTGGCAGTCTGGGGCTTTGGGCTTGGGGAGATGTACCAAGGCCGTATTATGAGACCCTGGGCATCAGTTTCCCCACCTGTAAAACAGGGCAGTGGCTCCCTGGTCACACCTGGCACACGATGGTTCAATGGTACCCATGTGAGAGGCTGGTTTTGACCCTCATTAATACAAAGGGCTTTGGGGAGAATAGACAACTCCAATGGCGGCTGCCCACTTATTTAGAGAATGTGACCCCAGTGTGCCTTCACTGCTTATGAAAAGTACCTGCAGCTCAGTTAGGAGGCAAATGCTAGTCAGTCCTCAGGCTGGATAAGACTCGAGTTGACGTTTGGTTCCTGTTTCTCTCTCCACCCGCCCCCTGCAGGAAGTGAGTTTTCCGGGAGTCCCTACAGCCACCCTCAGTATTCCTCATACAACGACTCCTGGAGGTTCCCCAACCCGGGGCTGCTTGGTGAGTACTGGCAGAGGCCTGCAAACTCCTGGACCAGGGCCGTGCATCAGGCCTCCTCACTGGGCCAGGGTCCCTCGACATCCTGAGATCGGGTCACTGAGGCAGGGTGGGTGGCTTGCCTCATGCGCATGGAATGTAGGGTTGTCACAGGGGCCTTAGGGCAGCAAACACCACTCCAGCTCCCCTATACCCTCACCCCTCCCCTAGAAGTTTTGGTGGATCAGAGGAAATGTCACGGGAGGGGAAGAGAGGAAAAGAGGGCATTGAGGGAGAAAAGGAGAGCTAGGAAAAGTACCTGCATGTGAGCAACCAGTATTCTTAAGAACCATGAAATATGGTGAGAACTCTAAATAAATAAGAGGGAGTAAAGACACCAACTTGGATTGATTGGTGGTGGCTGCCTGGAGAGCAATCTTGCTAACAACTCTGAGGCCCAGTGATTGATTAGTGATGTCTGCCATGGACATCACCAGTGCCAGCCAGCTTTTACTAGAAACAGTAGCTGAGAGCCTGCCAAGGCTTGCCACAAAGGACACAGCTGGTGCCCAACTTCTGCCCAAGCCTCAAGTTGGCAGATTGTCCATGGCTGGTGCCAGCCCGATCTGTGAGCATCATTGATGTATTGTGTTCCCCCAGAGACCAAGCAGGACTAACCCAGGCCTCAAAAGTCCAAGAAGAGCCTTTTGTTTTGTTGACATAAACTTACATGAAATGAACTGGTACATACCAGCTGGTGCTAAAGGAATTTGAAGCAGAGGTCCTGGGTTACAGATGTCACTTAGCACCTGGGGGTGGAGCCATTTGGCCTGGAGGTAGCCACACTGATCCTTCCCCTAAGATCGGCTAAGAATTTTCCACATGTAGCAGCAAAAGGTCAGACATGGAACGGCCCTCTGAGACCACTCTGGTTTCCGTCCAGCTTAACAAGGCTGTCTTGAGTGATAGCCTGCTAATTCCCTGGATCCTTAATTATTGTATGGCTGAGAAACATAGACTTCATCAGAAAAGCAATGTCTTCAAACTCAAGTTGCCAAGCCCTAGGTCTGTGAAGGAGGTCCTAAAGCCTCAGCCTTGACCCCTTCTCAAAATCTGTTTTGATGATCATGACAGACACATAGTAGGGACACTACTTCTCCCTTGCTACCACCATTCCGTGCCCCAGGGGCCATGGGTTGCACAAAGCATTTTTGGCATGTCATGCTTAACTGTGGATGAAATAAGGAATATAGCCAATTAGTGCTCCAGGTCCCTGTGCCAGGGAGATTCCCAGCCTTACAGAAGACCCCTGGGTTCTTATCATCTGTAGTTTCCCAGAGGACCTGAATCTGCAGACTTATCACTTCTTAGACTTCTTTCTTGGTTTGGTCAAAATCATTTCTAAGTATTGAGCCAGGGTTACCACTTACTTGATGTTTTTCCTTAAATGGACTCTCAGAGTTTACTCAACTCCCTGTCTCAGGAACCAGAAGGTGTTGGGCCAATTGTGGACCCCCTAAGCCAGTGTCTTCCAGAAAAGTGGGGGTAAGAGGATGGGTCTTAACTCTGGAGCCCAGCTGTCCCTCCCTAGAAATCCCTCAGACAGAGCTCAGGTCCCAGTGCTACTGGAACACCCAGGGGATGACTCAAAGGAGGCCTGTGCGTCAGGTTCCTTCTGATGGGACTGAACAGGAGGCCACATTGGCCCAGGGCTTCCATGTATGAATAGACATTGCCTAGGGGGACAAGTGAGGACTGGAACCCAGCCCATGCATGGCACAAAGCCCTGCCAAGAAGGGGCACCTTTTTCTGATTTTGCATCCTATAGATTGACAGTAGCCTTCATTTCTTTGCCTGGGAATTCAGAAGGCAGAGAAATGGGGATGACACTGCTCAGGCTGGTGTGGCAAGGGGTAGGGTTGAAGGCAGTATGGTCTGCAAGTGAGAGAGATCCAAGCCACAGCCCTAGTTGTCAGGCTCGGGCTGTGTGCCAGATGTGGGGAGGACACGGGCTCTGTCCCAGGGAGCTCATGGGCAGGGGATGAGGGGACCTCTCTAGCAGGTCTGTCTGTGCTCAGGGTCTTCAGGGAGGCCAAAGATGGTGTGGAGGGAAGGAATCAAACCTGTTCATCTAAGTGAGTGCTTGCTAATTGCACCAAGCACTGGGCAAAACCCTTCACAAGGGTTATCTCATTTTATCCTTTCAACAATCCTATGGAGTACATATTATTATCTCTATTATACAGATGAGAATGAGGCTCAGAAGGGTTAATTAATTCATACAAGGTCACACAGCTCTCAAATGGCAGAATGAGGACTCACTCTGACTCCAGAGCTTGTGTTCACAGTCAACATGCGATATGGTTCTCTTACTCTTCTTGACTGATCCAGTCTAAATAATATTACAACCTGGAAAGAGCCCTCATGCTTCTGTAGAAACAGACCTGAGAGAGTCCTCAACATTTCCAGTTTGGATGTGATGACAACTGGGCTATTTTTGAAAGCCAGATTAATATTATATGTTAGAATGTAGTTGCTAACAACAGAATCTGCTCTGGTTGGTTTAAGCAGAAAACAGATTTAAAGGGATATTAGGGGCTCCCAGAATCTCCAGGAGGACCAGAGAGGTAGGCTGGGACACAGAGCCAGAAACATACCCAGCCACACCACCAGGACTGCTCTATTGCAAACATTCCCATTGCTTCTGGTTGAAACTCCCTACGGCCATTCCCTCTATGCTGCAGCTTTCCCCAGGGTGCTCAAGACTGGGCATCAGAAGCTCTGCCCTGCCACCACCCAAAGCTGGGGCCCTTTGCCACCCACTCCCAACAGACGTAATCCCCCAGCACACTGCCTCAAGTTGCTCCTTCCCCATTCAAGGTCGTATACTAGAGAGTCTAATGGGCAGAGCCCAGTAACACACCTGTGCCGGAGCAGCAGGGGAAGCCCAGAGGATGCTCTCAAAGAGGCAGGCGTCATGCCACAGGAAACTGCAAACACAGGAGAAAGGATAAACCATGTGGGATGTCTACAAACATGGGAAATGACCCTAACAACCCAGGGAATCCTCGTTGGGCTGTCCACCAGTCTGGGCCTCAGTTGGCTCAGGCATAAAATGAGGTGATGGCAGCCTTTCCAGAAGGCACTGAACATCATGCTCTTTGGGCACATACCCTGAACCCACAGTGATCCTGCTTGCCTGAAGATGAAGAGTCACCTGGCTCCTCCAACAGCCATGGCCTTGCAAACAGCTCCAGGCCCACCCACATCTTCCAGGCCACCCTTTCCCAGTGCCCTCCGGGGTTTGGCTAAGCAAATCCTGCAGGAACTCATCCCAGGGAGACCTAGACTGATGATTTCTTGCATCTGGCAGAGGAGGGTGCCGGGTGTGGAAACCTGTCCTGTGCGGGAGCCCCTGCACATTCTCATGCGTCCATTGCTCGTTTGCTCCCACTGGCACACAGCCTGGTTAAGGCCACCTTCACACACACGGCCTGAGTGAGGGCCTGCAATGCCGTCGAAGGAAGGCAAAGGACGCAGTGCACACTGGCTTCTCGGAGCACTTCCCTCCCTGCGTGTGTGCCCCTCCAGGGGCTGTGACTCAGTGTCCTGTCCCATCAGGCAGGTCTCCCCAGGCTGGCGAGGGCCAGGGTGCAGCGAGGCAGGCGGGGAAGGTGGTGCTGGCAGGGAGAAAGGTTGGCTGCGGTCAATTAGGATTAGAAGGAGTGCCTGTGGCCGCTGCAAAGGGATTAGGGAGGGAGTCAGCCCCAATGACTGTGTCAAGCAGTAAATTGATGATAATGTGAATTAGAGAGGAAAAATGACAGAAGAAAGGACAAGTTTATTCTGGATAGAGGTGTAATAGGCACCAGAAAGACATAGCGCTTTGTGAGCTGATGTTTTCATTTTTCACGGTAAATGCAAACTCCCTCCGCAGGCCTGCTGGACGGGCTGGCTGGGGCCAGGTTGGGCGTGGTGGTGAGCAGTGCTGAGAGTGAGAGGCGGCCTCGAGTGGGGGGCGAGGGGGCCTTTCCATCTGTGTCCTGTGCCTTGCAGCCCCTTTGTGGGGCAGCCCCCGTGATCTTCCTGCTCCCCTAGGCCCGTCCTCAGGCAGGGATGGTACTCTCTGAACCTCAGCGGCCCTAGAGTCTGATCAGAGGGGTTAACCGTGCCTGCCCTCGGGTTTAAATGAGATGATACATATAAAGGATGTAGTGTCTGGTACAGAGGAAATGACAGCCAGTGGCAGTTGCTGCCGGCATTCTGGTCACCACTGCGGAGCGTTCAGGTGTGCTCGAGGGTGGCCTCTGGAGGGCTGGCTGTTGAGGTAGGAACAGAGAGGCCGGCAGGGGCTAGAGCACAGAGCACCTGCAAGCAGGACCAACACCTGGATGCTTCTCATCTTCCAGGTCAGGGGCTGGCGACCTTTTTCTATGATGGACGGGTTGCAGCCGAGGGCCCCAGGCAGCTGAGCCCAGCCCTAGGCGGCCAGGAGCTTTGAGAGCTTGGGAACAGCTGTGGGCCCTGAATGAGATTTGCAGTTTGGGGAACAGACCAGGACAGAGATCTTAGTGAGAGGGGACAGTGGCTTGAGCTGAGGAGGTGGAAGGGACAGAGGTGGGGAGACCCGTGGGCGGGGACCGTGGGGCCAACCTCAGTGCCCTCTCTCATCTCTTCCAGGCTCTCCCTACTATTACAGCGCTGCTGCCCGAGGAGCCGCCCCGCCCGCAGCCGCCACTGCCTATGACCGCCACTGACCCTTGGAGCCCGGCCGGCGCCAAGCACTTACGACATATCATTGAGGGAGATAGCCTCCCAGCCCCCTGCCAAGACAGCCGGAGGGGCCTGACCAGACCGTCCCCTACATCCCCCCTCTCCCCTGAAGCTCCCTCCCTCCCCTTTTCCTGCCAGGATCTCGGGTTCTGTGGTAGGCCTGTTGGACTTCTGGACCTTTGTCCATTTCAAGAGTCAATCGATGAGCTTCTCCCAGTGGCGACCAGGTCTCTGCACACCAACAGACTGTTCTTCAGACAACTGCAGCCCAGCCCCACCTGCCGGTGCCCACAGCTGTCTGACCATCGGTGGCTTAGCCAGCGCAGGCCTGGGCAGGAGAGCTAGCTTTTGTTGCTTGAATAGCACCCGTGTATATACCTTCTTGCTTTTCTGTGGGCCTGAGGGTTCCACTGAGCAGACTGCCCACCCAGACGCACCCCACACTCACAGTGTCCCAGCCCATCACCCACCTGTGTGCACAGTGTCCCCTCTGCCCTGGGCGCCCCCTGTCAGGGGGGCTCGAAGCTGCCCTGGAGCGTGAGGCTTCCCACCCCAGGGCCCAGTCTCCTGCTCATCCCTGCTTCTCTGAGGTCTTCAGCAGGAGTCTCACGGGGCTGGTTGTGCTGCAAGCTCCCCCTGAGGGCCCCTCCCAAGAGGAATACACTTTGGGGAGACGCCCTAGCTTCCTGCCTCTGTTTCCCTGGGGCCACTGCAATGTGAACAGCTCTTTTCCAGATCAGAGGACTCGAAGAGAACTGTCTGGAAGATTGCTTGGCTGCTGTTCTCAAGTAAGAGGTCATCTGAGCATCGATAGCACCATGGACCTTGGATGTCAGGGCTGGGCAGGATGGGGGTCAGCTGATCCAGGCCAGGGAGGGGCTTGAGGCTCTCCTGACTCCCTCAGGCACTGGGACCACTGAACTGAACTGGATTGTGTCTTCTGAGACATACCTGGGCTTGAATCACTTTGGACACCCACCATGGACACTTCAGCCACCCTCCAGGACCCCAGCAAGTGGATTCTGGGCAAGCCTGTTTCAGCGATATAGATAATGATTGACATAAAGGACTGTCCCCTGCACCAAGGACCACGACATCCTCCAGCAGTCAGCCAGAACTTCTGAGCTTTCTCTTGGGGCAGCCCCTCCGGTCCATGGAGCTGAGCACGTGACTGGGCACAGAGGTGCTGGGGTTGGGGGCAGATGTCTAACTTCATACAGTGTAGGCTTCCTGCTGACACAATGGGCCGGGACAGTCAGGGCCATGGCCAAGGGCCACGGGGGCTGGGAGTGGAGCTTGGGGAACTGGCTGTGGGCCGGGCCGCACAGAGGAAGCCAGCTGGGGAGACTTGGGAGACAGAAGGCTCCGGGAGGAGGGGTGGGACCAGCAGTGAGGTGTGTGGCCTGAGAGTGGTTTTGAGATGGGCGTGCCAGGTGCCTGGGGCCTTAACTCCTCACACTTTCTTGCTTTCCAGCTCAGAACAGCCAGGTGGAACACCTGTCCAAACCCGGGCTGAATTACAGTAGTGACAGCAGGCTCAGTCATCTCATCTGTCTATGTCACCAGCTTGGCAGGGAGGTAGGGTGGAGGACACCCGCACCTTGGTCATCAGGCCTGGCAGGCCTTGTCCTGGCTGTGCCTCTGCTTCACCGTGGGACCTCAGACAAGACCCTTTTCCTCCCGGAGCCTTGGCTGGCTTGGTACAGTAGGGTTACCTGGCCACTTTCTCCTCTTCCTCCCTCCCAGGCGGTTAGGGCTGTGGTAGGGTCGCCTGGGGCAGACCCTCCATTTCTAAGCAAGCATATGGGGTGGGCACCTGAGTTCTGCTAAGGTTTGGAAACAGAACACCCTGAGAGGTGGCAATCAGAACGACCTTGAAAAAGACCTAGTCCAGCTCCCCTGGGGAAACTGAGAGTCAGCGCAGGGAGGCCCAGGACTGTGCAGGGAGACAGAGCAGACCTCCTTTAGCCATCCCTGAGTACTTGCCCATTAGTGCCCCTCAGGGTTGGGCAGAAGAGAAGACTGATGCTCAGCCAAGTGGAGTCCCCGAGCAGTGACTGGTGGAGGTGGGGCTGGGACTTGGGCCCCTGACACCTAACGTGGTGATCCCCATCGCCCACATCTATCCTGTCCCCGGGAGAGATGGCTCTGGGGCCACTGCTGCAGCCTGTGTGTCTGAAGCTCTCAGAACTGCTGAGGAAGCCCCGTCGCCAGACCAGAGGCAGGGCCACGCGAGCTTAGGGCTGGCTCACCGCCCCTGTGCAGCCTGTGGGCAGAGAAGGAAGGCAGCCAGAGCCAGCACTCCTGGGGCCAGCTCCAGCTGCCACCTGCCAGGTAAGGTAGAAGAATGTTACCTGATTCCTCCCCCCACACACAGAGGAAGTGGCAGGACCGGCCTCAGCACAGGCCTCTTGGGCCTCTGCCCCGTTACTCCTCTCTTGGAATGATGCCCACCCACATCTTTGGATCCTGGTCCTTCCTTGTGTTTCTGGGCAGAGGTCAGCCTCCCCTGAACTGGCTGCTGAAGGCACATGTCATGCTCCCTCTCTAGAGCCCTCCCAGCCCCACAGCGGCCCCCTCTCCCTGCCCCATCCCCATCTTGCCCCTGCAATGGGTTCCCCCCATGCTTTTCCTCTCTCGCCTGAGGCCTTACTGGTCCTCAGATTGGACATGGATTTATTAGACAACCACATGATTCCTGGACTGCCAGGCAGAAGCACAAGAGCACACAGATGCACATGGATGTACACACACACACACACACACACACACACACACACACACACACCTGCTCTCACTGATTCAGAGCTCCCATGCTGCCCAGCAGAGCTGCCTGCCTGGGGGCTTGGTGAGGAGAGTTCCAAAGGACACAGTTGCCAAGTAGATACCAGAGTTCTGAATGGAAAACCCAAGTCTGAGGCTCCTCCAGCATCGTGGCAGGAGGCCTGGAGTGTTGCTCTGGGCCTTCAGCCCCATGTTCCAGCTCTGACTTTTTGAAAAAGGAAAAAAAAGATTTTTTTCCCATAGCATTTGTCTAGCTCCAACCTGGAAAAATTAAACTAACCACTCCTTTTCCAAGGTGCCTGCTTAGGGCTAGGGCTTTCATAACTGGGGTTTATGGTGCTTTGCAATCCTACAGATGGGGAAATTGGCATTTGGGGCTCACCATTAAGAGAGATAAAGTGAATTCTCAGATAGCAGAGCCCTATTCTCTTTCCACCCCTCAGTTCTCCAGAACCCTCTCCCTACCCACAATGAGGAAGGAAGAGCAGGGCCCAAGGCTGTCCTGATGGAAGGGCCCAGGAGTTTGTGGCCTTGTTGGTCCCACTTGATTCCCATTAACACTGAAACTTGCAATCTTTTCCCAAATTTACACCAATGCTTCTGAGCTTTCATCCGTACTCTTTCTCTTCTGCATCCTGAGGTTAAGAGATGGCAAAACCTTGTCCCAGACCACACCATGACCCTGCAGGGCCCAGCTCTGACTCCCAGGGTGCAGGGTGCCAGTGTCAGGAGCTGTCCCCTTACTCCTCTTTTCTCTGCCCTTTCCTCTTTGGAACAGACTGTGACAATATGCAGGAGTGTCTGAGTTGGGGTCTTAGGGTGCCCACCGGCCTAGAAAACACAAACGGCCATCTCCAGGGCCCTGTACTAGCTGCTTCCCGGCCAGCCAGGTGGCATAACCCCACCCACTGGGCAGGGCGTGACACAGCATGGCGTGGTGGGGCCAGAGACCCCTAGAAGCAAGCTTGTTCCACTGAGTGGCATTCAAGTGTGAAAACTTTTAAAACACTCATTCAAAAGAAAAATGGGTCTGACCCACTGACCGCCAGCTTGTGGCCCTCAATCTTTGTCGAATGTCCTCTTTCTTCCTGCCCTCCTTGCTCTTCATTGCGCATTTGGAGGAGGTGGGAGCCCAGAGAGGTCAGCAGTGTGCTTCAGGTTGCCCAGCAAGTCAGTGGCAGAAACAGGTGAACCTTCCCTTGCGGGCCTCACCCTGGGCTCTTGCAAACTGAGTTTTGAAGGTGGGTGAGGATGGGGGTGGCTTTCAGCCTTTAAGGGGAAGTAAACACTGCCAGGGCCTTCCACACGCACAGTGAAGAGCCCCAGATGTGGCCACAGGGCACTGAGGGGTGAAATCCCTTCATCTGGGGTATGACTGCTCTGCCTTTTGTAGCCTTAGCTCTAGCCACCCCTCGTGGATGACATTTCCACCAGAATTTAGCTCCAAGCCATGGGGAGCAAATCTTAAAAACAAACCAAGCCCTCCCTACAAATACCTGGAAATAGGCTATGTTTGAGATTCAGCATCCCAGGAGGGCAGAGAAAAATCCAGGCTCGGGCTAAACTCCGGGCTAGACCAAGAGGCTGGCTCTGCAGGCTGGCCCTGTCACCCCTCTGGAGCCTGCCTCTGATGGTTTCCAGGCACGCACACTGGCATTCCTGGTGAATTTATTCCTGTAGTTCTCTTGGCCTTGGAGAGAGAGGTCCAAGGCAAGTGCATTTCTTAAAAGGTAACAAAATACATGATTGGAAAGTTGGACAGTCAGGCCACGACTCTTAGCCCCGCAGTCTGCCCCACCTCCTGTGGCCCCTTCTGCCCCTGGTCCCCTGTTGTCCCCAGGACCTCAGGATTCCCTCTTACATATTCATGGGGGAGCCATGGTGTTGATCTGCACTTCCCCCTGTCAGCTCAGGCTGCACCTCCAGTGGTGGCCAGATCCCCAGGGGCTGGCTGCCACTGCTCGCCAGGAGCAGGCAGACCCTGGTCTTCCTTCCATTCTCTGGGAGTTCCTCAGCACTGAGGCCCCGTTCCTGGATGCCCCAAGGATCAAAGGGACCTCAGAATCATGTCACTGCCACTTGAAAGTTCTGGGCCAAGGGGTCCTGTTTAGCTCATCTCCAAGTTGGGGGTAAGTTTAGGTATTCTTTATCCCATGTCTTAAACCCCTGAGCAGCACAAAGAGAGAACGCAGCTGCTTCCGTCTTTACCGAGGGAATCCGGATGGATTCTCGAGAGCGAGGCACATGGCCTGTGGCAGGAGAGACAGAGGGCCGGCTCTGCCCCTTGGCTGGGGCAGCTGAGCCTGGTACAGGGAGGGAAACAGGAAATGGCAGGACCAGGAGACTCAGTAGTTTCATGTCCCCTCCCTGAATCAGACCTGGCTAGGGGAGGCCAGCCCTCAGCCCTACTTGTCCCAACTTGGGTCCACCAACCCCATGGTTATTGGGCCACTCTTGTCCTCCCAATTACCATGCTCATGGCCATGCCCCTCATCTTCTCTGATAGCACCATTAAGGACAAGTGATTTTGGATGATGGATTTTTGATTTACAAACGGTGCATTTCCCTTCGAGTGGAACAGAAAGGAAACCATTTAATGGCTCCCTTATTTTCAAGCATGAATACATTTTAATGAAACTATTTTATTGTATTTGAGGAAATGGAGAGTCGAACATGCCAACCAATCAATAGGCAATTAATTGCTATAAAGCTAAAAAGAAAATAAATAAATCCCAAGTCTATTTTAAACACCCTGAAACGTTCAGAGCCCGAGAATCCTTCCTGTCCACACACGCACCCCGCGCCTCACTCATACTTGAAACTCAGAAAAAACGGGGAGTCTCCTCGTGCCAATTCTTGCCCACTCTCCTTGCCTTTGGTCATAGAAGGTGAGCAGACTTGGCCGCAGCCTGGCCTGGGGCTCAGGAAGAGGCAGAGCTGTCCCTGGGCCCCAAGCCACCAGGGCAGTGTGGGGTAGTGGTCAGCGAGGGCCTGGCATCACTGGGGCCACACTTCTCGGCCCCAGCTGCTGGGGGATGGAATTCTGACTCTGGTTTGGCCCTGACTCCTGCTGGAAGATGCTGCCCTGGGTTTTCACTCTCTAGTGGCCTTTGGACATTGCATATTTGTAGAAATGCAGATTACATTGCAAATGGAACTCTCTACCAGGAAGACACATGGATTTTGCTTTTCATTCTTTGAGACCGTTGGCTTTGTCTTAGGGACTGACCTTCCAGCATCAAAGAAATACATATCTACTGTATCCGCCAAAGTTTGTGATGCCTGCATAGACGCTTACTTACAAAAAAAAAAAGTACAAAAAAATTCAACAAAAAAAAAATCACAATTGAATTGCCTTTGAAAGTGGGAGATGATCTTTCTCCAACAGATTGAAAAAAATGCTTCTTAAAAATGTGTATGTTTTGTATTCTTTTTTTCTAGTAGAAAATAACTGACTTGAAATATTGGTGGTTTTTCTTTTCTTTCTTTTTTTTTTTTTTTGAGTGGCGTGTGTTGCTTTTGTGTGTAATAATATTTGAATGTAATTACAGCAGTGCCAATTTGCCAAAGATGTTGGACATATTTTTCTTTTGTTGGGAAGAGGGCAGGGGCTGGGAGGGGGGGACTTGGGAGGAAACTGGGGTGGGTATTGGTTTAATTTTTTTAACTTTTTTTTCTTGTCAAACCTGGAATTTGTGCTTTTATTTTAAGTTAAATGGTTGACTGCAACACCTTTATTTTAGCTTAGTTGGAGAAACATGCAATAAGATTGGCGTAGTTTCAATATCTGTGTGTCTTTTCATGAGTGACTGTTACTTGTGAAGAATTGATTTTATGTAACCTTTATGTGAGATAATTATTTGTAAATATTTGCCATAATTTTATTGGTTCCTAAAATAAAAGTAATTTTTTAAGTTCAGAAAAAGAATTCCATCTCATTTGTTTTTACTAAATTCATAGATGTCCTTTTGACAACTTCAATTAAACCATGTGGGGGTTGTGGGGAATTTGTTTTGACCCCAATTAAATCGGGGTCAAAACAAATTCGTGCATCCAGATTCATGTGCTGCAGCATTTGACTCTGGCCTGGGCAGGGGCCAGGAGAGGCAGAGCCTGCCCTGGAGAGGTCCCTAGGCCAGCTACCCACAGGATGGGCAGGGTGCTGTAGTGGGCGAGAGTATCCCTTTGGACATGACCTCGTTGTTATATAAATTCACTAGCTGTGGAACTGTGGCTGAGTTCTTTAAACTCAACTTCCTTAGCAACCTCATCCATTCACTCTACCAACTGATTGAGCATCTACTCTGCGCAGGCACTGGAGATTCCAGCACTAAACAGGGCAAACAGAGACCCTGCTTATATCAGGCTAGTGATCTAGCAGGCTGTTGTGAGGACACCAACAGTGCAGAGTGCTCAGGAAATGGTGTGTGCCTGCACCCATGCTTTTCACCTTGAACCAGGCCAAACCTCATGGAAGTGAAAGAGTCTGGGTACAGCAGAGCTCAGAGGCCACTTATGCCAGGAGACCTGGCCCTTGGGTACCAAAGCACAGGCTGCATCTGGGCAGAGCTCAGAGCCCAAGACCCACAGCCCTTCTGTGGAAGAGGCCCTGCCCTCAGCCTTTAAAACTGAGCATTCAGGCCACCTGGGAGCCCAGAGGTGGCTTTTCATCAGGGGCCCGAGCAGCTACAGACCCGAGCCCTGCCCCTGCCGGGCGATGTCAGACTGTAAGGGCAGGCAGGGACCGCTGCGCCCCTTGGCACAGTGTGTGCAACTCAGTAATTGCCAGAGATGGAGTGGGCGACTGACCACGTGGGGGCCGTGGACTGCGACTCATTCATATTTAATAACGCCGGCAGTGCAGCCTCCATTCATTTCTGCAATGGATGGTGAGGAAGACGAGTCCTGGGGGAGAGAGGGAGCGAGGGCCCTACTCACTTCCCCGTGGTCTGGGAGCACAGACTTCAAAAAGAAGCTGCTGCGTTTTGGAGCTCAAATTGGACTGCAAACCTGCAGGAATTCAGTCCCTGGCTCTTGTTCCTGGTTTTCTGGGGACAGAAACTTCACACCTGCCCTCCTCAGAAGTAGGGCGCCAGCGTCTGTGGTGACCAGAGCAGGTGCTGCCCCCACACCACAGCGGCGTGGAGGCAGGGGCGAGGCCTGCAGGTAGGCAGGGTGGAAGGGCGGCCCCCAGCGGCCCCTCCGCCCTGTGAGGTGAAGCCTCAGGCCCAGTCGGTCGTCAGGCTCCCTGGAGGTGCTGAGTACAGGGAAATCCTGTGAGGGAATGGGGACGCCAGGCGGAGGGATCACGCCTCCCCAGCGCCTTGCCTGGGACTCTCTGCCCCAGCTCTGGACGGTCAGCGGCTGATGCGGTCTCTTAACTTCTCGAAGCCTTGATTTCTTCATCTATACAATGGGTAAAAAGCTCAGCATTTACCTTAGGGTTTTGAGGAAAAGTGTTATACGTTGTGTAGAAGCCTTAACGAATGACATCAGTTTTGTCAAGAGGTCTTCTCTGCTGGAAAGAAGTCAGAAGTTGCGTATTTTAATTCTAGGCTCTGTCTCATAAATTAAAAAGGGGGGAGCTGGGTGGCTCAGGGGTAGAGTGCTTGCCTAGCTTTGCAAGGTCGTGAGTTCAATCTCCAATACTGTAAAAATAAATAAATAATACATAAAACTAGTAGGTATATAGTGATATAATTCATACCTCCATATTGAATGTGACTTAGCTTAAAAAGATATAAAGTCTCAAAGGAACAGATTGACATATTTGACTAAGTTTTTACTTTTATTTATCCAAAGAAAATTAATAAAAATCAAAGATAATTTGGGAAAAAGGACTGAAGAAATGTGAAAAGATGCAACGTGAAACTATTGCATGCAACTATATGAAAAATACTACCATCCTCAACAGGAAAATGGGTAAAATACACACACACACATCATTCACAAATGAACACATGCTAAATATTAGTACATGCTCAATACAAGATAAAAACACAATTCAACTTCATAAAGCTCTTTAAAAAAATACTCAATGCCAGTGAGGGCATTGAGAAATGGGCACCCCTCTACTGGTCACCGAACTGCCTGACAAATGCGAGGCCAGAGCTGCCTGTTCCTCTCTAGGCCTGGTGCTGGCCCCAGGGCCACCTGAAGGAGCGGGGCTCGAAGGGGCTAGGTGAGGGTCCCGCACCCACCTGACCATGCCCCTGTCTGTGGGGTTTGCCCAAGGCTGCCCGCCTGCAGTCACAGGAGGCAGTCTGCAGCCCAGGTCAGGCGGGAACCGTGGCACGTGGAGCCCACCGGAGTCATCTAGAAGGGCATGCCGGCGGCAGAGGTTCCCACATTATCCACAAACATGTGTAAATATCGCGACGGCTGTAATGTAACCAAGAAAATCACTTCCCGTTGTTTCCCCTTCAATGATATTTTCTGCTTGGCTGAGTTTGCTTAGCACACTGGAAAGGCCAACTCATCAGTTCTTGTTGTTAATCAAGAGCAGTAATTGTCCGAGTTCAAAGCCTCCTGACTTAGACTCTGCTGAATAGGATAACAAGTTCCAAAAATGCTAAGTAGTAGTTTCTATAAATGGGTCTTTTTTTTTTTTCAAATAGGGAAGGCCCCTGAAGAGGGTTTGGGAAGAAAGCCTTTCTGTGAAGTGGAATTAAAACACTGTGCATACCTTACAGAGCATGGCAGATAAACTTTGAAAACTTCCAGAAATTCTTGTAGCATGGCTATATGGGTGCACACTCATTTTCTCATTTACTGTGTAAACTTGTGCATTGGTTAAAGAGGTGCCAGCAGATGTAACAAATGCATCCCATAACTTCAGTGTCAACACAATAGAAATCTGTTCATTGCAGGTATAACTGATATTCCCAGAAGGCAAGAGGCCCTCCACAGGTGACTCAGGGATCCAGGCTTCTTTCTTCTTTGGACTTTTAACATGCAACCTTGAAATTCACCTTTTCTATGTGCATCAGGTCTGACAAATAGGAAAGAGCCTGAGGATCAGCCTCAGGAGGTTTTCATGGGTAGAGCTGGAAGTGGTTCGCACTCCCACTCACAATCTATTGGCCAGAACCTGGCCCTCTGTCCACCTCTCATTGTAAGGGGGGCTGAGAAATACTCTAGCAATGTGATGGGGAAGAAGGGGAAATAGGTCTGGGAGACAGCTAGCCAAGCTATATCTTTTTTTTTTAAGTACTGGGGCCTCAACCCATGGGCATTCTCCCTCTGAGCTACACCCCCAGCCCCATTTTTTATTCTTTATTTTGAAACAGGGTGTCACTAAGTTGCGGAGGGCCTCATTAAGTATCTCAGGCTGGCCACGAACCTGGATCCTCTGGTTTCAGCCTCCCAAGTACTAGGATTACAAGTACTTGGCCACTATGCCCAGCTTAGCCTAGCTATATCTTCATGACATCTGTGAATTTCAGAGAGTTTCCACCTTGGCTTTCCCCAGGTCTTTTCCACCAACTCCGGGCCAGTGAAAGACAGAATAGGCTGAAGCAAAAAATGACACAAATATGCCCCACCCATCACCATGTACCTGGCCTCTACCTTCCCATCAGCTGAACCAAAACAGACACCAGGCTTAGAGAACAGGTTATTCCTGTCCTCTAAGAGTTGAAGCAGTCTCATGGCTAGTCATCAGAAGCCCTGCTCCTGGTCCGCTCTGATCTTCTACCCTGCTTCTAAATAAAGGACTGTGGCTGGGCATGGTGGTACCACCTGTAATCCTAGTACTTGGGAGGCTGAGACAGGAGGAGCCAGGGTTGAGGCCAGCCTCAGCAAGTTAACAAGGCCCTCAGCAACCTAGTGAGACCCTGTTTCAAAATAAAAAGGCCTTAGGGTATAGCTCAGAGGTAGAATGCCCCTGGGTTCAATCCCCAGTATCACAAAACAAATAAATAAATGGAAAGCAGGAAGGAGAAGGACTGACTGTGGGTTGAGTCATGAGCAAGAATACCTATGAGTATCCACTGAGCACTAACTGTCTACCAGGTACTGATGCTTACTGGAACTTTTCCTGTTGTCCCAGAACTGCAAAGACAAGGCCCTAAGTAAACCCAAGTTCGTGAAACCTTCGAAAGTTGAGTAGAGTCACCTCTTGCAGTGCCAAGAAGTGACAATTCAGAGAATGGACTTGGCCTCCCAGTAACACCCCTCTGCCCAGCACCCTGTCACAATCATCACCACAAACACAAGGAGGCTGGGAGGCAGTCAGCTCCAGGAAGACGTGGGTCCAGGAGAGAGACCCGCCTGTCTCTGTGGACAGGGCGCTGCTTCCTCTCCCCAAGCCGGGGGACAGTGGCTTTAAGAGAACCCCTTAGACATTTGGAGGTATCTTCAGGAAGGGGAGACCAGTACACTCCACATATGGGCATCTTCTCAGGATGATTTGGTGACCTCCCAGGGAGAAAGGAGAATGAGCAAAGGCGTGTGCATGCCTGTGGGCAGCAGGACACCATTGGTAACAATCTCCTTTACCCTGCCCTGGGGGACCCCACCCCAACGAGCCTCTCCCTGAAAGGGGACATGTGGAAGCTGGTGGACAGTCTTTGGTAGGGGGTGAGGGAGCCACATCACCCACTGTGTGGGGCTCAGGAGTGGGGAAGGGAGGCTTATGGGACCGCCATAGATGGGAAGATGAGATTCTGCAGAAGTAAAGTTCCTCATCAGTTGGCTTTAAGTTGACCAAAAAGAAGATTATCCTTGGCGGGCCTGACCTCCTCAGGCCATTTCTTCAAAGGGTCTAGAGATCAGAGAGACAGTTATCCTCCTGTGGGCCTTGGGGTAGGGTAATGTGGAGCGGATGGTGTGCAGTGTCCAAGAGCTGAGGGCCTACGTGCTATAACTGCAAGGACTCAAATTCTATCACCAACCAGCGAGCCGAGTTCTACCAGAAGTGAGTGAACGTGGAAGAGGACACAGCTTTACGTGAGATCCAGCCCCAGCTAGCTCCTGGATTTCAGCCTTGTGAGACCCCAGGGAGGGGACCCAGCTGAGTCACAGCTGAACTCCTGACCCCCAGAGACTGGAGGACAGTAATTCATGTTGTTTAAGTCACTGAGTCTATGGTGACTTGTTCTGTAGCAATAGAAGACGAATACAGTTTCTCTATAGGTAGCTGGAGCTGCAGCAAAGTCCAGTCTGCTCTGAGGGAGGGGGAGAGAATGCCAGCTTTGAATTGTGTTTGGGATTAAAGTGTCAAAAAGAACAAGACTGTAGGGTGGGGGGTGGCTCAAAGGCAGGGCACATGCTTAGCATTTTCAAGGTCCTGGATTCAATCCCCAGCACATGCCCCCCTCAAAACACACACACACACACACACACACACACACACACACACACACACACACCTTCATGTTAAATACCAAAATGAAACAGTTCTAATAATGAGAAATTCCTAGAAAGTTCTGGAATCTGACCAATATGTCAAGAAAGGTCCTGCCAGAAACAAGAAGGGAATAGGTTTATATAGTACAGCAAAGAGAGCTGGGGAGAAAAATTAACTCATGTCATGTTTATACCCCAAAGAGCTCTGGCTCCTTAATAACTTGATTCCACATGCATCTTCTCACTTAACCCCCTCACAATAACACCACAAGATAAGTACAATTACAGCCGAGTGTGGCCAAGACTTGAAGCCAGGCAGTGTGACCCCAGAACAGGGTCCCTGAGACTCATCCACAGGTGTGTGGTCAACAAGGGCCTAAAGGTGGGCAAGGAGAAGGTGGCCCCTCAGTGGGAGCTCCCAGGGCTTCACTGGTCCTCACACATCACTGTGGCACTTGTTGATGTGGCTCCAAGTCACATCTGGGAAAAACTAACATTCCAGCAAAAAATCATGAATCACCTGGGTGACTTGGAACAGCTGTCAGAATCTGCATGTTAAATGCGATACATTTATGCATTTACTAGAGCAACACAGTAAGTGCTTTTCTTTCCGCCAGCCAGCAGGCACTCTGTGATCGCCACTCTATGCCAGGGTCTCTGCTAAGCTCAGGAGTCTGGTCTCTGCTCTCAGGGTGCTCCTTCGCTGGTAGGTGCAAAGGTAAATCTGTAAGAGAACAAGGGCTCATGAGCAGTGTCCCCAGGTGCTGTGGGGACACAGGAGTGCCCACAGAGGACCTGGCGTGCTCCTCTGGTCACCTTCGACAAGCACTTAAGATGCACACATCTGCCCAGCAGTGGCCACAGACCTGGAGGAGAGCTCCATGTGGTTTCCCCACATGAAGAAATGCGTGCAGGGAGGTTGGTGTGCTTGTCATTTTTCCCCCTTCTCCAGATAAAGGTGCTGGGGGAGAGGTGAGTGTCTTGTCACTGAGGTACCCAAGCAGGACCTGGACTGGGGTCTCCAAGGTATAAAATTAGCTCTGCATTTTTTTTTTACATTTTTGTGCTTTAAAAGAAGGTCACACACACACACACACACACACACACACACACACACACACGGTTAAAAAAATTTCAAATAAAAAAATGTAGCCAGGTGGGTCCCCTCCATCCCCAACCCAGAGACTCCCAGATCTCTTTCCCATGACTGAAGTTTCTGTGTATCCTCCCAGAGATAATCTATGCATCTATTTCAAAGCATATGTATAGAAGGTACATGTGCTCATGTACACAGATCATTTTTATTTAAAATATTTTCAGCCACAGAGCCTAGTTCCTTAGTAAAATTGCTTCTGTGTGCACGCACATGCATGTGTGCATGAGTGGTACTGGGGATTGAACTCAAGAGGATTCTACCTCAGTGCTACACAGCCATTTTTAATTTTTGTTTTTTTAATATGGTTGCTGAGAGTCTTGATATATTGCTGAGGCTGTCCTTGAACCTGTGATCCTCCTGTCTCAGCCTCCCAAGTACTGGGGTTTCAGGCATATGCCATCATACCAACTGAAAATTTCTTTTTGAAAAAGTCCAATTTCTCTTGGCAACACCAGAAAGAATGGAATTTTTCCCCAAATACTTGTTAAATATTTATTTTACTGCCTGTAACAGAATTAGATCAGCTATGAATGACTGACAAATTCAACATAACAGTGGTTTAAACAAGATAGATTATCTTCTCTCACACATGAAGTCTGGAGGCCAGTGATCCATGGTTGATATGGCAATGTGGCTAAGGGATTCAGATTCAGTCATCCTTGGCCCCCCTGAGACCGTCCCTCAGTCCCATGGCCCATGATGGAGCACTGGGATTCCAGGCAGCAGGATGGAGGAGACCAAGAGAGAACCAACCATCACTTGAGTACAGATTCCAGAAAACTGGTACCTGACACTTCTGTGTGTGTCCACTGGAAGGGAACTGAATCCTATGGTGGCCTGTAGCTGCAAGGGAGTCTGGGAATGTGATATCTATCCTGACTGGCCCTATTTGTCAAGCTACAATTTCTATTACTCTGGGAAAGGGAAAGGAGATATAGGAACATGACTAGCAGTCCCTGCCTAGTTGTCTAGTTGGTTCAGACTACAGACACATTCTTTCATTTATTCAGTCAACCGTTATTGATTAAATGTGCATGGAGTTTAATTGAAGGGTGATGGATGATAGGGTAGATTTATATGGGGATAGCAGGGGAGCCAGAATCACCTTGAAAATCACAAGGAGCTAACTGAGACCACCTCCTCCAGAAAACAGTATCTTTCTACTGATTCATCTCATACTGATGTCAGAAGGTCCTCACCTGGGACTCTGTCTCTCCATCTGTACAATGGGGTAGGAGACATAAGGTTGACCCACACAATTTCTGGTTGTCCTGCCTCCAGAGCCCAATGAGTCCGTGGTTTTAAATGAATAACAATCAAGGGACCAAGCATTTGCCATGGGACTCAGAGTCAAAGGTGAGAGATCAGAGACCTGAGGGTTGCTTGGATCTGGATTTCCTTGTGGAGACCCTCATCCCTCTAAGACCTTCTGAAGGCCCCAGGCACTATCCAGCTGGGCCAAGGATCTGGAGCTCAGTGAGAACTAGCACCCATCAGAAGCTAGAAAGATGGGGGGAGAATGAAACTGCAGAACTCTAACCCCAGCGAAAGTAACCCCAAGCCAAAGAAGTGCCAGGCTGCCAGTGGCAACAGACTGCCTGCCAAGAGATGTTTTCAAGGGGAGCTATTAAATGGTGGCATGGGGGTCCATGACAGGCAAACTTTGGGGACAGAGGAGTGTGGCTTCTCCAGGAGATGCCTACCTGATCCATGAGGCTCTTTTGAGGAAGAACAATGTCAAAGAAGACCCAAAGGTTGTTATTGTTGAGTCTTCTGTTGGCTTTGAGAACATCTCACAGGAAATTCACTAAAAACATTGAGCTTTTCCAGAAGTGCTGGGACATTTCCCTCATGACTAACAAACTGGCTTATGGAAAGGAAGATTAAATGGAAGTCCAATACAGACTTGTCTGGATGGACTACAGTAACTTTATCCAATTTTCTAGGGACGGGGATGAACCGATTTTAGTTAATATTTGGTAGCTATTGGGGGAGAATTCCTAGTGAGGAAGAAGTTAAGTCAATTTCAGTTAGGGCACTGGGAGAGCTCCCAGGCTGTTTGGAGACTTGAAATGAGTCAAGTGAGCTGCAGTGGGAGGAAGGAGCCAGCCATGGGTTTGGAGGAGTGGAAGACACAGCTCAGGAGCCACTTGGAGAATGAGTCTGCTTGGGGACCTGAACTTGCGCTTAACCCAATAATTTTTAAAATGAGGGATATGCTTATGTAATGTTTGGCCAATCACAACCTTGAGTCTGTGGACAGCGCTGAAGTATTCAGAAAGGAGGCCCCGCCAGCCCCGCTGTCCATGGTGCTGAGGCGTCTCTCAGTTCCAGGCCAGCCAATAGATGCTTCTCCTTTTGCCAGGATACTAGGGCTTCCATCCAACTTCCACAGCAATTCTGAACCTGGTGAGGGTTTTAATTTTCTATCTTGATGAAAAATGTGTGGTTTATACACTGTCACAGAACAAATAGAATTGGGATTTATGTTTCACAACTTACATGGTTTGCTTGGGGTTTTCCCATGTGTCTTTGACAGTCCTATCACATTTCTGACAGTTACAATTTTTTTTTCCTTTCTGGGAAGTTGGGGAGAGTCAGAGAACATGTTTTTCCCCTTTTTCTACTAAGTATTTCTTGGTAATATCTGTGTACAATATATAGACCTACACATGTATGTATTTTGTTGAGAAAATATCTGCATATGTGTATCAAGGTGTGGGGTTATGTATATGTGTGTGGTATGGTGGGCTACAGTGTGTGTACATGTACATGTCAGGTGTAGTTCTACATACTTGGTTATATGTTTGTGATGTGGTGTTGATAGTGGTGTGTGTGTACTTAAAATAAAAAATAGCCAATTCTATATTATTCTGATTCAGATGTCATTAATAACCAAACCTTTCTCCTCACAATGTCATGCCTAGATACGTGTTGGGCCTGCCAGCAGCTGGGGAGGGTCAAATTGTTCTCCATGCAAATTCCATGTGTTTTCAATTAATTTCACATCTGTGTTTGCAAGTGTGGTGCTTTAATTATATAGGTGAAGAGAATGTCTCACTCCCAATTATTAATTGAGGTATGGCCCTTCACAATGTGCTGCAAAGCCTCCATCAGTAAGTGCTGTTAAACATGACATCAATCCTGATATTTTGACTAATTCCTTTTTCATTATTAGAGCAGATTTACAACTCTGGAGTCAAGGTGTTGGGTTTTATTTTTTCCCCACTAGAAAATTCATCTATATCCCAGAATCAGCTTGTAGCTCAATGTAAATTCAGTGTAGAATTTAGTCAGTTATTAAGTGGATTTAAGTGGCTGAACCCTGGTGTAATCTGACCAGCAATGCATGAAGGAAAGAGTTGGAGGTGTAAAAAATGTCAAATAGCTTTCTCAGATGCATTAAACTATTAATAAAGATAAAACGATCTTTATGTTTGGGGTTTAGAACATCTCTTTTATGATAGCAAGAAGCCACTTTGATTCACGACTCGTTGGTTTCAAGGTCTGGTGTCATTATTCAGAAGATGTCAGGAAGAAACGGAGACAAGCTCCTCAGCAGGGGAGAGGTGGGAAAAGAAACTCAGAGTTTAGGACTGCTCTGGACTGGCTAGGTTGGGCAGGGAGATGTGATGGCAGAGGACTGGATATAAAAAGCAGCTCCTGGAGATGTCCGCACCATGTGGAGCCCTCTATAGGGGCATCTCCATGTTTCTCTGTGGATCTTCCAGGGCGAGCATGGCCTGCCTGCAGAGGGACCGGCCTGGGGCACTGCACCGTGTGGGGTATGGTAGGCTGGGTATCCCCCTACTTCCCTATCCACACCAGCTCCGTCACCTTGCTCTGCCCGGCCCTGTATCCCAGAGTGATCTCTGTGGACCACATCACCCAGACTCCTGGCCCTCTGGCTTGTGATTGGATGGATCTGTCCAATAGGAGGCACCAACAGGCGACTGGAAGGAGAGAGGAGTGAAAAGTCTGAAGCTTTGCACCCCGCTCCTTCTTTGCTGTCCCCAATTCTAGCAGTCGCTGCCTGCTAGAGTTACACCTTTTTGGAGCCCCTTCTCTGAGCTTTCTGATCTTTCTCCAGGTTCTGACTTCTACATTCCCTGCCCCTTCCCCGCAGGCCTAGGGTGAAAGCAGCTCCCCACAGATGCTGCCCATCCTATGTTGCTTCCTGAGCCCTGCTTGTACTCCACACGTAAACTCATCACTCAACTCTTCTCAGCTAGACTCTCTGAGGGGGCTGGCATTTCCTGTGAACCCTTGCTGATTCAGAGGAGCCCGTGAGAATTAGGCCCTGGTCCTCTTGGAGCTGCGTGTGTAAGTGGGGAACAGGCACAGGCGGCAGGAGGAGGAGAGAGGAGCCAGGAGGAGGGAGCTGGTGACGGGCTGCCTCTCCACCGAGGCTCCTCAGGCAGCCCTCTGCTTGTGCCTGCTCTCTTCCTTTAACAGTGACAGGGCAGGTTCCTGGGGCCGGTTCCATGCTAGGTAGGCCTCACTCTCACAGAGTTTACAGTCCAGCAAGGGACACAAGCCAACGGCCAGCCTGATCCCATGTGTTAAGAGCGATTGTAGGGAGGCCCGGGCTCTCAGGAGCATATAGGAAAAGTATGTGAATGGGGTGGAGAGAGTGTAGGGAGGAAAAGCTTGCTGGAGGAAGGAGCATCCAACCTGGGAACCTGGATGAGAAAAGGAGATGGGGGAGGGGACTCAAGGACAGCAGGGCTGCTGGAAGAGAATGGGGGCATTTGACAGCTGCCAAGGGGGCAGAGAGCTGAGGCACAGAAACAATGGAGGGGCAGCCAAGGAGAATTCCGGGGAGCAGGCGGTGCTAGATCTGCAGCCCCCCCACCTCATCCCAAGCCCAACTAAGGGGCTCAGCCTTTATACAGACCCTCTGCACATGGCCAGGTTTCCATTTGTACAAGGAACTTGGTCTTCAGTGTGCAGAATGGAAATAGGCTGGAGACTTGGTGACTCCAGCGGAGGACCCGAGTGAGATGGGTTGTGCAGGGAAATGAGGAGAAGTGGACTCTGGTGATCTAATCTGAACCCTTCGCTTTCCAGACATGGACGCAAGGCCCAGAGTGGGTCAGATTTCACTCAGGTCACACAGAGAGAAAGTGACCTGGGATTCGGGCTGCCAAAATCAGTGCGGGAGGGAATGAATGGCACATCAGTCTGGAAGCTGCTTCAACTGGGGAAGAGGAGTCATGGAGAGGTACTGCGGGGGGCAGGCTCTGAGGCCCTGGCCACTGATGGTGTCCTTTGGGTCAGGCCCGTGGTCTTTGGGTCAGAGGGACGGCACCCTGACCAAGCCTGGACTCTCACCTGGGTGCTCCCTGGGGCACCTCCGCCCATGGCTGGGCTCAGCACAGGTGGCTGGCGCTTCCCACCGAAATCATGTGAATATTAAGCTAATCAAAGCCTGGCCTGAGAAGGGCTGGGGCTGGGAAGGCGGCCCTAACGAGCCGAGCCGCGTGTCACTCCCTCCACCCCGTGTCTCGCGCTGTCCCATTTGTCTGGCTGTAATCTACATTTCAAATGATTACATGGGAAGCTGAAGTGGTAGTGACAAGGATAAACGAAGCTTGTTAAACTAATAGCTGCACTAATGCCCAAATATGTGAACTTCCCGACGCAGGCCGCATCCCAGCCTGGCGGAGCTGTCAGCCCGGCTCCCCCGGGCTCCGCCGCCAGCCGCGGCCACATGATGAATGGCCCTGTCGACCAAACTCATCCGGGGCCCAATTAAACAGGCAGAAATGAACTGGAGCCGTCAGGCAGCCGGGGAGGGGGGAAGCGGAGAGGGGGGAGGCTGAGCCAGACACGGAGAGAGGCTGGTGGGGGGAAGGGGG